>RJWJ010001689.1:0-121841 GCA_004363605.1 Indri indri
GCTACGGTCATTCTCTGTTGGCTATACATGAGGTGACTTGTTTCATTTGGCTCTGTGGGCAGATACCCTCTTCATATGAACTAAAAATAGTAACAAATATTTAAATGATCAGTGGTCAGTTATAGTCAGAATAACTTAAGTATAGAGGAGTGATAAGTTCTTTATGGATTGCTTGACAGATAACAGCATTTGATTAAACAGATTCAGTTATAGATGTACTTATAGAAAGAGTTGAGAACATCAGTGAAGCATCCAAGTCAGATCAAAAGAACTGAGTATTTAGAAGATCTATCACCTCTTTAAAGATAGGAAATATGGCAATTAATATTAAAATTAAATTTCTTAAAAATTTTTGCCGCTTAATATTTCCTTATTCTATTGAAGCCTTTGAATCCCCCAAAGATAAAGATAAAAATTATTATTAGAGGATTTATCTGCAAGTATTATAGGGAAGAATGAAAAAATCAGAATGGAAAGCAACCGTCGCAAATACCAGAAAATTATGCTATTAATTTAAGTGTCATCAGAGCACAAAAGATCACATTCTGGGACTGTGTGGAAATTATTAAAATACTAGAAATAATAGTACTTAGAATGAAGATATTATATTCTAAGATCTGGTTAAGTGACTGACATTATTACTTCACTTCAGGTATTATAAAAGTAACAAAATGCTTTTAAAGATAATAAGCATTACATTTTGAGAATGGCAGTGTTCACACTTTTCTGCTTAAGTGCTTTTCTAGTTTAACATAATTTAATAACAGTTATGGGGAATAGCTAACATCTTAGTTCCTATATTATCTTTCCCCCTTCCTCTCCAGTATATATACGTTTTATATATCTACATATACACATAAAAGTAATAAAATTTCATTCTCTAAGTGGAGGGTGTATGAACTGTTCTGCCTTCTTTGTCCTTGCTGTAAGGAGTGTTGTTATTTTGTTTGTTTTTTTAAGTTCCTCGTTGTTAAGAAAACTATTGCAAAGGAACCACTGCTATGTAGCTTCATTACTGTCCAGAAATCAGAGTGTTTTTTTTAAACAGCTTTGTTGAGGTATAATTGACATGAAATAAAGTAAATATATTTAAAGTGTACAATTTGATGAGTTTTGACAACTATTTACACTCATGAAATCATCTGTACAATCGAGATAACACACATTTTCATCATAGGAAGTTACCTTCTTCCCTGTTGTAATCCCTCCCTCCTGTTCTTTCCCCTGGTCCCTAGGCAACTACTGATCTGCTTTTTGTTGCTGTGGATTCGTTTGCATTTTCTAGAATCATATATAATTCTTTATGTTTTTCTATGTCAAGCTTCTTTCCTCAACATAATTATTTTGAGGTTCATCCATATTGCAGTATGTAATATTAATATATTTCATTTTTTATTTCAGAGTATTTATGGATGTATCACATATTATCTATTGACCTGTTGATGGATATATGGGTTGTTCTCAGGATTTGGCTATTACAATTCCCTCCAAATTGATCTATAGATTCAATGCAATCAAAATCTTAACAGATTTTGTTTTTTAGAAATTGACAAAATTATTCTAAAATGTGTATGGAAATGCAAAGGACTCATAATTGTCAAAATAACTTAGAAAAAGAAGAGCAGAATTGGAGGACTAACACCATCTGATTGTAAGACTTACAAATCTACCTTTATTGGGATAATAACGTATTGTCATAAAGGTAGACAAATAGATCACTGGAATAGAGAATTCAGAAATAGACTCATAACAGACAACACTTTTCAACAAAGTCACAGAGACAATTCAGTGGAGAAAGGACATTTCTTTTCAACAAATGGTGTTGAAACAATTGGATATCTGTATGCAAAAACAGTGAACTTTGATCCATATTTAAAAAATTAACTTATAATGGATCATAAACTTAATGTAAAACTTAAAACTATAAAACTTCTAGAAGAAACACAGGATAAAGTATAACTATGTTAGGCAGAGATTGCTTACTATAACACCAAATTCAAGGTCTTAAAAAGAATAACTTGATAAATTGGACTTAATCAAAATTAATTTCTGCTTTTGAAAGATGCTATTAAGAGAATGAAAAGACAAGCTGCAGACTAGGAGAAAATACTCGCAAATCATATACCCGATAATGTACTTATATTTAGAATACATAAAAAGTTCTCAAAGCTCAATAATAAGAAAACCCCAAATGGGCAGTGTTTTATATAGACACATATTCTAGAGACAACAAGGATATTCCTTTTACTACCATTAAAGCTGTATATAAATTGGTTTCATGGGGAAAAATTTTTTAAAATATATTTACTTAATGCTTAGAGGTTGAACTTATGTCACTGCCTGATTCCTTGTAGCTAGGAATCAGATAAATTCTTGCTTCTTACTTCACTTTCTTTGCAATACTTTTTACTCAGCCACATTGCTTCAGTCTGTTTCAAGGTGGTGTATCTTGACAAAAGACCTCACCTCGGCTCTTGCTGTATCTCCTCTCTTTGCTCCAGGGATCTTTTAAAGACCAAAGGTGTCTGTGGGAGCCTATAGGCATACATACATGTGCAAACCTGGAAATATGCGAGAATTAGTCCCCCTGAGGGCAACTCGATCAGTAGGGAATGGAAGCCAGGGAATAACTGCTCATGGAAAGGATTCGTTATTTTTTAAAATTTTTTTACAGACGGCATCTCACCTTGTTCCCTGGGCTGTAGTGCAATGGTGATTCACCAGCGTGATCATGGCGCACTGCAGCCTTGAACTCCTGGCTTCAAGCAAGCCTCTCACCACAGCCTCCCCACTAGCTGGGATTACAGGCATGCACCACTATGCCCAGCAGGTTCTTAGATAGGAATTCTGAGAAGCTTTCTCTATAGCTTCTCACAGAGCCACCGTTGACCACAATAACCAGCTTGAAAGTACACCCTTATTTTGGCTTTCTTGTGTTGCACTTTTTCCAGTCTCTACTCCCATGCCGTAAATTCATGTCCAATAATCTCCATACAAGCCCTTGTTTCAGACTTTGTTTTCTAGGAGAATTTCAAGCTCAGACAAATTGTCATTGTCATATGCTACAGATAAAGATGTATAGGGCAAGGATCAAAATACACCAATCATGTATCGCCCAGAAATTTACCTTTTAAAAAAAAAAAATACCCAGATGTTTTCTTTTTGATTGTTTGACTTGTTTTTCAAGATTGAACAAAACCTATGCAATTATATATGACCTCCTAAGCAGTATAACTTGGCAGGCCTTCTTTAAAATCAATTTATAAATCAAAGGCCACACTAGGCTTCTCTCAAATGATTTCCTCGCCATAGAAAATTGTAATCTTCACAGTTGCTATCAGCTTCCTTTGACTTGTCACCACCGTTTGAAAAATTTTCTGTGACTTCTGTATAACAATGGCTATAGGCACTAACGTCTTAGCAGCACTTATACCTAGTTCGTTAGTAGAATGTTTTTAGAAAAGTGTTTCTAAACATTTCAGTGAGAGCTACTAATATCTTTTCAAAAGAATTTAGACCTAAGTATTCAAATAATTCATCAGTGGAAGATGACACTAGAAACCAGACCACTGATTTCTTTCACTAAATATACATTCTCTAGTCTTGGAACTAATAAGAAAATGTTCATTTACTTCCCTATTCA
This sequence comes from Indri indri, assembly GCA_004363605.1. Lineage (NCBI taxonomy): Eukaryota > Metazoa > Chordata > Mammalia > Primates > Indriidae > Indri > Indri indri. The sequence continues at coordinate 3,644 of RJWJ010001689.1, forward strand.
TTGGCTTATGCTTCATAAGCAATAATTAGAAAATGTGATACCTTTTAAGGTTTTAGAATAATGATTTCCAGTTTTCTGTTGGTTTATTTCATTTATTAAACATGAACAAGAATAACCAACCCTGTCCTTGCCTACTCGAATATTGGGGTGTTTGACTTATATATACTTTCCAGCATAAAAATTGGCAAGCATTGCCAAAATAGACTGTGCTTCAGCATTGTAAAACTATCCAGGAAATTGAATCAGCCTTTTAGTTTTTTGTAAGGTCATGATTTGGTGACCTTTGAACAGACTAACTTTCTAATGGTTCATGATCTCAAGGTTTAAAAGCCAAAGATATCATACTGAACGAATGGTTTGTTCAGAAATCTTTTCAGTTATATGTGTTCAGGAGCTTTTCTGTGCATTAACACAGAGATCCCCAATACAGATCTTTTCATGGAGAAGCCCATATGTAGAACAGTCCAGGTATTCTGATTTAGATGCAGAGATTTCTTTAAGTACCTTAGACGGACCTAGTATTGGATTGATCTCTTAGTATCTTTATGCCTGCTCTTTTCAAATCATGTGGAGATGTCTATTTTTTTCTTAAGATTAATACATTTTTTATTCTCCTGACCTTTGCTTTTCACTATGGGAAGATTGGACTCCATATCAGGGAATATCTTCCCTGTTAAACTTAGCTTTTGTCTTCCCTCTGCATGTAATATTATAGAGGTAGTTTTGCAATTTCTCTTGTTTGGTCTATGCCTCATTTTTCTGCTACAGCCCTATCCCACATTAAAATAGACAGACAAATGGATTGAAAAATATCTGTTGTGACTGGTGTGTTTTCAACATGAACGTTTCTGCAAACCTTTTGGGGCAGATGACGTCGAATATACTTGACTGTCATTTCTTCACGTCTTGTTTCATATTTTCTAACTTTGTCATGATGTTTCCTCCCCCTTTTTTGGACTTTTTAAGGACAAGAGGTTGCTTAGCATTCTGTTCTCTCCCTTCTCACACTACACCAAGGCTTAGCTGAGAGGCTTCTGCATTATTATCTTGGTTTCTGGGATATTTTTCTTCTCTGTAAGAGACTTTATTACTTTTTGGACACTCAGCCTTATGTGTGTGTATGTTTATGGATTTGTTTGTTTTCTCCTGCCAATTTCTTTTGTCTTCCTTTTCCAGTTTGCTCTATCTTTTTTCTTCTATTTCATTTCCTTGTCTTATTATTAATTATTATTATTGTATAGATGTGCTAAAAAGGATGGCATTTTCCTTTGATTAGTCAATCTACCAGTTGTAATGTTCTGGATGTCATTTTTGGGTCTTCACCATGTTTAACCTGTGTAATTGCTTCGCTGTTCCTGCTAGGAATTTGTGGTTCCAAACCTATTCCAGGAAGTCAAAATTTTTGGAAGATTGCAATAGCCCTCCTGTATTTTAGAAAATAACAGTAGTCATATAATGCATTTTTTACTTCTCCCTTAAATACATGGCGGGGATATAAAATTGTAATGTAATTTAAATATTTTGATTCTCATATAAAAGTTCTTTGATTCTGATATGAAAGTTCTTTTGATCAAAGAGGAAATGATTACTGTATGTTAAACCATATAAGTATACATTATTTATATTTAATGGATATATACTTATTAGATTGATAAAATCTGTTCATAACTAAGAATTAGAAATAAATGAGAGTACATTATAATAATTGGCATCTTGAAAGGGAATATAGGTACTTTTAAGTGGAAAATCTTACCTACTGTATGGATTTTCAAACAGTTATATTTAGAATTCTTGACTTTTAGAGCTGCAAGTCACCTTAGAAGTTATCTACTGCACACCCACATTTATAGGGGCAATGTTAAAGCTTAGAGAGACTGAGTATGTTTTAAGATTAAATACCTTGTTACCATCAAGATTAGAGCTGTGCCTTCCTTGCAAACTGGGTGCTTTTATCTTTGTATCAAAGAATTCAACATAGTCCTGGCAAATGGTTAAAATATTAGTTTCACTGAATTAACTTTAATATATTTTTTCACTGTAAACATCATGAAAGGATGGATAACAGAGAATTTCTCTTTCTATGTATCCTTTTTATGATTATAAAAATAATATGCTATTATAGGAAATATGGAAAAGTACAAAGAAGAAAATAAAACTGTCATAAAAAGGGGTGTTTGTTATTTTAAACTGCACTAACTAGTGACCAGCGAAGGATTGGAATAAAGTCATTGAAGCAGAGTCAGAACAAACCACTCTTAAATTATTCTGGAATGGATTAAGGGCATGGATCAAGGTCCCTTAGGACCTACAAAATGCTCCCCTCTTCATCGAGGTTTTATAGTAATGGAGTAACTAATAAGGGGAGTGCCATAAAGAGTGGAGACAAACCTTGCGATTAAGCTATTTCAATTAATGAAGGAAAATCTATTCATTTTTTTTCACTGTCCTTTAACTCTGAGGCTTTGCTTATTTCTTTCTCTTACCCTGAAGCTCTAAAATTAGAGAAATAATGTATGAACTTATGAGGCTGAATATTTTTTAATTGATCATGTGTATTTTTTCTTTAGGGAATTATGTCTTTATTCCTCTTTTCTATTAATATCTGTTCATTTCTATTTTTGTTCCTGATTTTCAGTAACCTTTTATATGTTAAAGGTATCAATCCTTTGTCTAATATGCTACAGATTTTTCCCATTTGCATTTTCATTAGACTGTGAACTTCTCTAAGTCAAGGACTATATGTCTTATAATAGTGGCTCCCAATTTTAAACATTTACTATATACTAAGAAGTTAGCATTTTATATACATTATTTCACTCAAATATTGTGAGGATTAACACTGTTTCCATATTACAGAAGCCAAGTAAGATTAAGTAACTTGTTGAGAAAGATGCAGCTAACTTTAGGTGGCAGAGCCAGGAAAAGGACTTGAGATTTGACTGTACAGTCTGTGATCTTAATCAACATACTGTATTGCATCTTCTATATTCTTAATATCACTAGTATCTAGTATAAAGTGTAATACTTAGACACATTATTCACATTTGCTTAATTGAATGATATCAGGACATAATTCATTTATGTAATATTTGCTTACTTAATTTTGTATAACATGATGTGTTTTAAATAAGGACTTGCATTCTCTAGTGCTTGACCTAGATAGTTTGTTGAATGTGGTTATAAATTGACTATTTTAAGTTGAAAGTAAAACAACTTCTTTCATTGGTTTAATTTTTATAAAGTGGGCGCTATTTTTAATAAATTCATTGTATACTCCTCAAAAATCTCAAAATTTATTATAAAAATAAAATATTATTTTAAACACTAACAACAACAACAAAAAACAAAGTTGTGATGAAAATGTTCTTAAGGATGCCCTTATTTTCCTCACAAGCTGGATTGCCTGAATCTTATGGAAGTATAACTGTGGTAATATTTGGACTCTAAGAAGCATGGTGTTCTTCATTGTGCCACCAGTGGTTCTTAACCTTATCTGCACATTAGAATCACTTGAGAAACTTTTAAAATCCTAGTACCAAAGGCTGCATTAAGATCAATTGAAAAGGAATAGCTGGGAGTAGAATCTATATATTAAAGTTTAAGTTCCCTAGGTGATTCCAATATGATTTTTATTGTAGAGAACGTTACAGGTGCCGATAATATTTCTGGGGTTATCTATATGCATAGTAGAAGGAAATGCTAAATTTTACTTAGAATATAAAGATGTATTTTTTTAATCTGCTAAGATACTCTGGTTAAGAATGCCTATCATAGGCATTTCAAAGATTATAACTTGTCGTATACAGTGAGCTTTTTTCCTAGAAAGAAGTATTTGGGTGTTAAGAGAGGGTTTTAAATATATTATTTAAATATATAGATTTAAAGATTTATGTAAAAAGACCAGTTATTAAATATTTGAAAAAATATAAAATTAGTTTATTACCCAATGCAGAAAATAATTTGGATTAACTTTCTCAGTTATAAGTAACTCACATAATTTATAAAAGTTATTTCATATTTTTGAGATCCATCTCTCCAATATTTTATTATAAATTTTCATACATACAGAAACTCGAAGTTAATGGTGAATACTCATATATATCCACCACCTAGATGCAACAGTTAACATTTACTGTACTTGCTTTATCATATAACCTTGCAGTTATTTATCCTCTATCCATCCATAAATCCATTTAATTTTTAGTGCCTTCCAAATAATTTGCAGGTATCAGAAACTTTCTTCAAAATACATCAGCATATATATGTTTAACGAAATTTCAGTTCTTTGTATTAATAAAATTTGGAAACAATAAAATGCATAAATCCTAAGTGTACAAGTTCCAATGAATGGATATGCCTGTGCAATCCATAGTCAAGATACAGAACATTATCATCATCCAGTCCCTTCCCAGTAGCACCTCATTGTTTTCATTTTTTTTAAACAGAGCTTTGTTATACTTGTTCCAGATATCATATAAACAGGAGCATGTGCTCTTTTGTACATGGGCTTATTTCACCCAGCATGTTTTTGAAATTCATCCATGTTGTGACATGTATCAGTAGTTCATTCCTTTTTAATCCTGAGCAGTATACCATTGGATGAAAATACTGGGCTTTGTTTATCCTTTCTTCTACTGACAGACATCTGGATTGTTACCAGTTTTTGGTGCTTATGAATGTAGTTGCTGTCAGCATTCTGGTAAAAGTCGTTTTATGGACATACCTTTTGACTTTTCTTGGAGTGGAATTGCTAGGTCATAAGGCAGGAATATATTTAGCTCTTAAAGAAGTTGCCAAATTTTTAAAAACAGTTCTGCCATTTTACATGTCAACCAACAGTATATGAGAATTCAAGTTGCTTTATGTCCTCGTTAATGTTTATATTTTTATTTTAATATTATTTCTTAATATTAGTGCTCACTTTTTTCTAAAAATTTTCTTTCATTTTTTTTTTTTATGCATTGCAAATTGGCCAAAAAAACCAAAAAATCAAAAAACAGTAGCACAGTAGTTTTGGTGAGATGTGAGACTGCTTATATTACAAAATAAGAAGTTGGCTAGTTTTATTTTTGAAAATGTATTTTAAAGAACTCATCTCCCTGCAAAATACTTAACGAACTTTTTTAATTTCGGTCATATTCCTTGGCATTTATGGTGATGTATATAAAATATTTAATTGCATTGTTAATATTTAGAAAATTGGCGAAATAAATTCAAAATAAGGGTTTGTGAGTGATTTAATGGACAAAATAAGCAGTTGGAGAAAAAAACTATTAGTTTATCACATAGCTTACTGATGTAATATTTTTAATGTCTACCTCCTAAGGTTATTGAAATTGGTAAGAGAATATTTCTGTGTACCACTTGTCTTTTCTGGCCTCTTGTCTGCTATGTAAAAATACCATTTAATGTATCTCTCTCACATGGGTATCTAGTGAAATCAGATAATGTCTTTTAGGGTTTAAAATTCACTTTTTATGTAATTACCAAGTAACTTCTAGTTCCAGGGTCATTTTGCTTTTTGCTGTTTTCTCATATTTTAAAAAATCTTTTATTTTCTGTTTAAAATACAGAGTTAGGATTTTATTTACAGTTGTACATAAAAGAAATGGGCAATGTGATTGGAGATAATAAATTTCAAATAAAAGATGCCACTGTGAAAACATAACTTTTTTTGGGGGGGATTAAACTTTCTTGGGTACACAATGAAATATGTAATTACAGATTTTAAATACACATATATAGAAATAAATGAAAGCAGACATGCTGAGAGACAGTATTGTACTGATTTAAAAACTAGCTCCTTGGGAATTTAATATTCTGGTGTCTGGTTTTTGTCATCTAAACTTGTAAATAAGTATGGTACACTAGAAGAGAACAGACATTCTACCTTCAGTATCCTAAAAGGTTATTTTCAGACATGAGGCTCTAATTCTTACTCTTATACTTATTTTTTTTTTCCCCGTAATATGTGTAGAAGGTTAGAATCCAGCTTGGTGAAACCTAGCCATGAATTCGTCCAAGCATTAAACTCAGACAAGTGATGGAATGAAATGGGTTTTCCTTAAGAACATAGATACAACATACATGTTTAAGGAAGTGGCTACTTTCTTTTCATCTTAGGGTGTATCATATTCTTGGACTGTTGGTGTGGTCAGTTATTTCAGATGAATAAATCTGGAGTATTTTCAGTGACTTATGTTTTGCTTATTTGAAACAATTAAAATCCTTAATTCTTTTCTTTTAACTGTTCTGTTTTGATTGGTTTTTATATCAAAAGTATTTAGTAAATTGTATCTTTAACATATATTTCATGAAAAACTCCTGACTTTTTAAAAGTAAAAATATAAATTAATTTTTAAAATCAGTGATGGCTGTACTTACTATTTAGTGAAAATATATTTAAGCTAATTCCCATAAAGGATTAATATGTGAAAATACTAAATTCAGAGATAGGCTAAAAGTTAAACATGGGAAAAAATTATTTGTAATTTCTGTGTGAATTCTTTAAAAAATGTGTAAAACCTTTTCATATTCTGCCTAATTAGGTCTGCAAAGTTATTTATTAATAATTAAAGGCAATTTAATCAAATTACAAATAACACTGCATTTTACTTGATTGCTGCAGCTAAAATGAAATTATTTTCATACCAGCATTATATAGTGTCCAATATATTAGATATATACATTAATAAAGCTATACATACATGTCATCTTGTATGACTAATTACTATTCCATAAATACAGTATAACATTCATTATAATAATAAACATGGTTTTAAAAAAACATTCTTTCTCAATAAGGTGTATAGTGACAGTAAAAAATCCTGTTAATGCTAAAGGAGGGGAAGGGATGTGAAGCAGCGATAGTTGACTTCTGTTTACGGAAATCTGCTTCTCAGCTGAAATGAAACAGAGCTCCATATTTCTCAATCGAGTGCATTTTAAGTGAAAGATTATCTGCTATTGGTGGAGTGCCATGTAACTTATTCAACTTTCATTTTTTTACAGAGCTCCTTAATAAGCATTCATAGTCAGTTTTTGGCAGCATTAGAATCACTGAAGGCATTCTGGGATGTTATGGATGAAATTGATGAGAAGACCTGGGTACTTGAGCCAGAAAAACCTACACGGAGTGCGACAGCACGCAGAATTGCATTAGGTAGGAAAAAGAGGATTAGGGGTTTGTTTTTAGCTGTTTGATTTTATTTTGTATTACCTATGAAAATGAATCTAAAGATGACAGACTCTTAGACTTCTTTGTATGAAGTCAATTATTACAACTTTTTGGAATGAGCTGTAGTTTCCTTTTTTTTTTTTTTTGCATGTAAATGTAAATATTTTAGGTGAAAAAGGCAAATTCTTAGTTGTTCCATTATAAAAGGTGATGATCCAACGGAAGTAACATTCAAAGATAGTGTTTAATTAGCTGTTAATTAGCACAGAAATAGTAAGAGTAGGTTATTCAAACCTCACAGCACTTAGAACAATAACAAGAGCCTGTGTTAGAAATAATGAAGTTGTCATCTGTGAAACTTAGACTAAGATTGATGTGAACACATGTGGGAATATTTTTGCAAAACTATAGAGGAAGATAAAAGAACCTGAAGTGGACCATGCAATTAAAGAGTAATCAGAAAGCACAAAATAAGTGAATATAATTTATGTATTTTCTTTATAACAAATATATGAATATGAGTAAGGTACAGTATAACCATAAATATCTCCCAAATTTTATCATATTCTGTTAACTATAAAATGATTATGCATTTCCGTTATAAGAAAGCAAAACATAAAGTCAGTTTAAGAGTTCAGCCTCTCTCAAGATTTTAGATATTTTAAACTATATTTGAGCTCACATTAAATACCATCGTTGATTTTATGGTACCCATTTATCTCTTTCCACTTTTTTTCCCTAGTCTAAAGAGATAAGTTGTTGAAAGGCATACATTCTGAAGAATATTTTGAAATTCTTATGTGAATAATATCCAAATTAGTGAGCAATTTTTATACTTTGTACTCAGGTGTAATAGATTATCTGAGGGGAAAAAGTGACATGTTATTATGAGAAGAAATTATATAGCAATTCTACAAATAGTATTGTTACTTTCCTGGTTTGAAAAAGTCTAACAGTATTTACTTTGGAATAATTAACCAAATTATGATATAATTGTGAACAAGCAGATATTAAGAATGAAAATATTGTCTTCAAATAAATGTAGTAATTTATTATCTTCATGGCCCCACTAAAATAATTATTCTTATCAGGTTATAGTTAAATATACTTTTTATTATATTTCTCATTGTTCAGCATAAACAGTCTGGTTTTTATTCACTCTCTATTTACCTTTTAGCTCCTTAATTTTTCTCCTGCAGGCATGGATTTGCTTTCTTACAACTAAGTTTTGAACAAATTAATTGAAAGATTAGTTAATATAGTGGTTGTTAAGTGAAAGTACCTTCTGGAGCCATTAGTAGATGACTTTGCTAAAGGCTAATAAGAAATTTGTGTTCATAGTAAAGAATGCATTAACAAATGAGGTTATAACTTTTTATATTTTTATTTTACTCATTGAATGGTTGTAGTCATTTTTTTTTTAACTGTGATGACCTCTTTTTGCCAGATTTATATTAAATAACAACTGCATTTATATTGTGGCCAGCCTTAGCGTATAGAATTTAAGACAGTTTAATCATAACAATGAAATTCATATTGATTTTAAATAATTACACTATGTACCTTCAAGAATAGGAGTAAAATTTCTGAAATTTGTACTATATTCCAGTTAAAATTTATAAAAGAATCTAAGGCTGGGCACGGTGGCTCATGCTTGTAATCCCAGCAATTTGGGAGGCTGAGGCAGGAGGATCACTTGAGGCCAGGAGGTCAAGACCAGCTTGGGCAACACAGCAAGACTCCAACCCTACCAAAAAACTAATAATAATTTTAAAAATTAGCCAGGCATGGTGGTGCATGCCTGTAGTCCCAGCTACTTGGTGGGCTGAGGCAGGAGGATTGCTTGAGACCAGAAGTTTGAGGCTGAAGTGAGCTCTGCTCTCCAGTCTGGATGATAGAGTGAGACCCTGTCTCTTAAAAAAAAAAAAATGTATTTAATGTATTTCCAGTCTTTTTAAATTTGATCATAGTTCTATGAAATGTAAACTTTTTCAAGAAAGCCATGCAAAGTAATTTTGATCATCATTTCTTAAACTTGTGACTTGTGATATTCTTACCACTCTACAGAAAATTATTTAAACTTTACTGTAATAGAATTCACTAGAATTCTAATCTAAATTAGTTATATTAATTTGTGGATTAGCTTTATTCTTTTGAAACTTAGGATCCCTGATGATGATAATTTCAAAATTACTTCTTTTGGTTAAACTATAATAATACATTTATCTTTATAAAAAACTATTTGAAGAAACATTTGGTTAATCTTTTCCTTGGGTATACATACAATGAAATAGGTAGCCAGACCAACACTCCTTTATTTTTTATTGGCTTGTTTGATGAACTGTTCTACTTCTAAAAACTTTAATCTTCTTTCATTTTAGGGAATAATGTTTCCATAAAAATAGAGGTAGACCCCAGGCATCCTACTATGCTTCCTGAGTGTTGCTTTCTTGGAGCTGACCATGGTACGAGATCTCACATTTAAATTTTTTTTAGCAGAATCAAAATCCTTGCCTACCACTATTAAAATATTACTTGAAAATATTAATATATTAATGGTAATTCTTTTAAATGAAAATGTCTCATCATTCTATACTATATACTTTTTTTGTTTTTTAACATATGTTTTAGGTTTTCTAATCAAATAGTTAAGAAACAAATTCTTTACCAAATATAGCTTTATAAAATGAGAGCAGCAAACCTTAAGTTATTAAACTTTGTTTTTTTGTTTTTTTTTTTCTTTGACTATCTGAAGTGGTAAAACCCCTGGGAATTAAGCTGAGCAGGAACATACATTTGTGGTAGGTACCTTGACAATATAATTGTTACTTTAATATAATTAACAAACTTAATAGAACTTTTTTTTTCCTTGCTTTCAGGGATCCAGAAAATAGTCTTTTACAAAATTTGAAAGATGTTTTAGAAATTGATTTTCCAGCTCGTGCTAACCTGGAAAAATCTGTAAGTTTTATCAGTGCTTTGATATTCCATACAGCATTGCATAATGAAATTTAAATGCTGCTTTCAGAGAAAAATGAGTCAGAAAAGTCAAGGAATTCATAGAATGTTATAATACAGACTCTGAACTACAAGTAACAGTTGTGTCAGAGAACTTGCTAGCCTTTGAGTTGGTGGTTATCAGTACAGTCAACCCTTGGTGTATGCTGGGGATTGGTTCCGGGATCACCCGCAGATAACAAAATCCACGTATACTCAAATTCCACAGTCACCCTGCAGAACCCCCATATATGCAGGTTTCACGTATATGTGGGTTCCACATCCCACCAATACTGTGTCTTTGATGTGTTTGGTTGAAAACAATCCATGAATAAGTGAGCCCATGCAGTCCAAACCCCTGTTGTTCATAAGTCAACTGGATACTTTTCATGGTCTTCAGCAGTGCTTAATGACAGATAATTATTATTAATAATAAGGAAAAAGGTCCAAAGTAGCTAATGAGATGTTTGGATTTTCTATACTATCTTCTTATGGATGGGTGAAATAAAATTCTGATTGGTTTGATATAAGCATTTGTGAAGGATGGTAGTACAGTCTTAAAAAATTGATTAGACACCACTCCCTCGCAAAAATGATAGAATTGATTTTTGACACAGTTGCTAAGGTTGCAGACTACTAAGTGGTGGTAATGTTTTTTTCTTTCCTTTAGTTACAGAATTTCACAGTTTACTCATCACGAATGTCAATTCCTATCTTTACATACCACAGGGACATTGATGTATATCTGTGTATATTTATTGAATGAAAAGGAAATGCTCTTTGTTACAAATAGCTTTGCTCGGTGCTAAACAGTGATGTATTTCCTGTAATACAGCAAAATAGTTACCTTTATAAAAACTATTAATATATTTATAAAATTTCAGTATTGTATCATTATTTATTCTTCCTGTTCTCACCTTGTATACTTTAAACACACATGCTATACTGCGTATTTCAAAATAGCTAGAAGAAAGGAATCGTAATGTTCCCAACACAAAGATAAATGTTTGAGGTGATGGATATCCCAGTTATCTTGATTTGATCATTACACATTGTATACATGTATCAAAATATCCCGTGTACTCCCAAAATATGTACAAGTATATCAATACAAACACACATGTGCTTATAACTATTTTTCTTTTGAAGGCTTTTACTATGGATTGTGGAATTTGTTATGCTTATCAACTTGATGGTGCCATTCCTGATCAAGTATGTGATAATTCCCAGTGTGGACAACCTTTCCATCAAATATGCTTATATGAGGTAAAAAATAAAAAATAACATCAACAAGGCTTTTTTCAGCTAACACAACATAGGTTGTATGCATATTCAAAATACACAGAATTTAAAATCTGCTTAAGTCAGTAGTGATCTCCTCTTTTGCCATTAACGCCTTTTACTAGTTTATTCCAGATGCTCATGTGCTTCATTTTTTCATCATAGTTACTAATGAGTAAAGAAATGTCCTCAAGTATCCAAGAAGGGGGAAAATCTATCCTGAATATATTCATAGACTAACTTATTGACACATAAGTTAAATTGATGGTACATTGGAATTTTTCCGTAACTGTCTTATGTTACCACAATGCAAACTCCGTAGCTTCATCCATGTGGGGGTGGTGGCAGCAATAACGTGAAAAGGAATTAGCAATTATGTAGTAGCTTATTACTTTTCAGGGTACATTTAAGTATAGGATAGATGCAATAATCCTACTTTTGATATTGCAAAAAATGCCTTTTGTGATCTGAACATCTTATGGTACTCTTAGGCAGTGCCGTTAACTATTTATTTACTGTATGTGAAGTCTGCTTTCATTCCTGCCTTTAGTCATTTGCTCTCTATAGCACTCATCTTAGGGCACAGTGGATACATGATTAACTCTGTGCATCTATATACAAAACACCTTGCAGTTGTATGCTTTTGATGTTTTCTGTAACACCATCTCTTTACTTTTGTGATTAGAGATAGCAGTTGGTACTATCTGTACCTTACCAGTGGATAACTTAGGGAGAGACATCAAATTTACCTTATATAATATCATAAAATACCAGGTCTAATTACAGAATATTCTAGGGAACATGTGCTTTCTTTTGTAGTAATGAATGCTCATTTAACTTTTTTAGAATTGACTGCCTCATGTTTGTAATGAATGGATTGAGAATTAACCCACTGTTAGTGATTAAGACTGAACTAAGACCTAAATTTTCAGGAGCCTATGGTATCTTTTACTGTAGGAGTTCTTAATTTGTGATTAATGGATTTAGGGAAGGTCTGTGAACCTCAGGAACTTATATGCATTATTTTTGTATATATCTGCTTTGGGGGTAGAGAAAGGGCATAGCTGTCATCACATTCTTAAGGGGCCCATAATTTGGTTATAAACCAGTGGTTTAGCTCTCAAATTCCATGTTGCTTTCTCCTTGTTATTCAGCATACTAATATCCGGTATTGGCTCAGGAAATACACTCCTTAGTCTTACAAAACAAAATTAAGAAAGTAAATCTGGAATAAAAATATAGTGCACTTAAAAAGAAAGGAAATGACATTTGGAATATCTAATTTGTAATTATACTGACACTGTTCCTTTTCTTTTTAAAATCTTCAGTGGTTGAGAGGACTACTGACTAGTAGACAGAGCTTTAACATCATATTTGGTGAATGCCCATATTGTAGTAAGGTAAGCAAATTGTTAAATCACATTTCAGAAAATGTGCCTAGCTTTTAGTAATGTGTTTTATAAGATAGATGGATATCAGTTTATCTAAAACCTTTAAAACATGTTCTTTTCTGTCTTTTAAAATAATAGAAGTTTTCTGTAAAATAGTCTTCAGCATTAATACTTTTTAATTTACAGATTTTCTCTTGATTAAAAAAATCAAACTTTTCTAGATTGCCTAGATGATCTAAACTTTAGAAAAATATTTTCCAAACTGTACATTCCTAGTATAAGGTAATTTTATTTTTTAGAGTGTCTTTATTAAGATATATTCTCTTCTTTAAGCCAATTACCTTGAAAATGTCTGGGAGGAAACCCTGAAACAAGGATATCATTCGCTATCTTCAGAGAAAATATAAAGCAAGACATACTAACACCAAAAGGACAAGTATGGTGAAGCCATAATAATATACATCTGCCTTTATCTCTTCACTAAGAGTAAACTGAGAAATTGCAGGCCAAAGTCCTGTAGAACTTTCTAAGTCTTTGGTCCCTGTACTAATTGTGGGAGTGTATTTATACCAAGATGGAGATCTTGACTTATTGAATACATCTGGACTGGGAAAATCCTGATGAGGTTCATAAAATGAATTTGGGAATTGTATATAGCTGAATTTTTGTGGGAAATGGTTTATGTCATTCAAAAGTTCTTGAGACTCTTGGTATTTTTGTCTTCTCCTTGTGCTTTCCTGTGGAAAAAATACAGTTAATTATTTATTTTGTGCACTCTGCTAAATAAAATTTGTTATACAAGATCAAGTTTTTGTGTTTTTTATTTTTCCTGAGAAGTAATTTTTAGGTAAAGATCTCGGATTTTGGCCAGGGTTGGCGGCTCACACCTATAAGCCTAGCACTCTGGGAGGCTGAGGCAGGAGGATTGCTTGAGCTCGGGAGTTGAAGACCAACCTAAGCAAGAGCGAGTCCCCCATCTCTACTAAAAACAGAAAAATTAGCTGGGCATCTTGGCACGTGCCTGTAGTCCCAGCTACTCAGGAGGCTGATGCAGGAGGAGCACCTGAGCCCAGGAGTCTGAGGTTTCAGTGCGCTACAGTGATGCCACCGCACTCTACCCAGGGTGACAGAGCAAAACTCTCAGAGAAGAAAAAGTATTCTTGGATTTTAAATTTATAAATTACCTACTGGCATCCAACAACCAAGTCTGGCTAACTTGAGTGGTTCTTTTTAAACCATGTAAGTGAGCCATTTCTTAAATTATACTCTAGGATATAATACAGAAAGTGAATTTTCTTGGCAAAACCAAAAAACTGGGCTTAATCTTATTAGAGTAAGATAGTCATAATTAGAATGCTCTTGGCCATTAATATTCTGAACCTTTGGTACACCTTGGCAACTTATAGTGAGTAAAGGACAAGGCTATACACAGTCAAAGAAAACTGTCTCAGGAGTGGGTACAGTGTCATGTCTCTTGGAAATCCACAGCTACAGACCAACCACTGTAGACAATAGATATTAATAATAAAACTAACTGGTTACTTATATGCAAATTTCAGAAGCTACTTCAGTGTTTTGATCATCATTCCTGTCAGCCTAAGTCCCAGGAATCAGTTTCCTGTTCACCACTGTAACTGGCTGGCAAGTTAAGAGTAGTTCTGTTTCTGTTTCACTTTGGTGGTCTCTGGCATAAATGGTACTCTCTTTGTACCATTTATCAAGTATCTTAGAAGAAGGAAAATTTATAAAACAAAGTATTTTAATTTTGCTCACTGTTAGTTCCATCCAGAAACATGTGTTGCTGCAACACCATCATTCTTCAGGGTAGCTATTACCCCCTCAACCTCTAAATTGCTACCCTTCAAACGTCCTTCCTCCCCACCAAAAGTCAGTCACTTTCTGGATGCAGTTTTAGAAGCGTCAAAAAAGATTCCTACAAATGATACATAAAACAAAAGATGTTTGAAGGCTCTTTAGCTTTCCTATTAAAAAGAAATAAATTTCTTGAGAATCAGGTACCTAACTTTAAACCACTCTTTGCTGTCTGAGCTAACAAAGTCACATTAATGTAATTTTCCTGAAGTTTGTCATCTTTATTCACTAAAGGCAAAAGAAGTGAATAATTATTCCAGTGGACCCATAAAACATTTTCCCACAAAGAAAAAGAATTATGCCATCAAATCATATATTTCTAAAGGATAAGCTAACTTAATATAACTTACATGTGGAATGTTTGGAAATATCTCCACCTAGGTAAGAACAGAAGTCAAGCTACTATGATTTCCAGAATCATCTACTAGGTAACCTAAACACCTTGTCTCTCTTTAAGCAACAACAAATGCCATCAAATGGGAAGGCACTCATTAAGGAGTTTAACCACCAGCTGTCTTCAGTATACTGAGAGGTATGATTGGGAAAGATACCTGTAACAGGAATGTGCAAAATTTGGCTCATTGGCCAGTTGCCTGTTTTGTGAATAAAATTTTATTGGAATACAGCCACACCCATTTGTTTTTGTATTGTCTGTGGCTGCTTTTGCATTGCAGTGCCTGAGTTGAATAGTTTAGACAAAAACCATGTGGACTGTAAGCCTCAAGTATTTTGCCTGGCCCTTTAAGAAAAACTTTGCTGGCCTCTGGTATATGGCATTGTTTTACGAACGTTAGAAAGCATACAGATCATCATATCTTGTTAAAATGCAGATCTCATTCAAAAGGTCTGGGTTGAGACCTGAGATTTTGTGTTTCTAAGAAGCTCCAGATGATACCAGTACAGCTGGTTTGCACACTACACTTACATGATGCAATAATCTATTCTACTACAGCATCCCAGATTCTCAGTCTGGGATGATTTTGCCTCACGGTGACATTTAGCAATTTCTGGACACATTTTGGGTTATCCCACTGGGAGGCAGTACTATTGGCATCTAGTGGATAAATACCGGGAGTGCTGCTAAACATCGTACAACACACAGGAAAGTTCCCCCAACAAATAATAACCCAGTCCAAGGTGCCAATAGTGCTGCTGTCAAGAAACCCTGCATTAGGGCAGTTATTAACCTTGAATGCGCATTAGAATCAACTGGGAAGCTGTGAAAAATATCAATACCACTTCTGGCCATGAATAATGGTTGTCAGACTTCCCCTCCTGCTGTAAAAGCCCATGAAATAAATACAAAACAATAAAATTAGACAAAATATATGGAATAACTTACAAGGTGCCTAAAACAAACAAGGCTATGATACTTGAGGAAACAAGAATAACCTGGACCTCAGAAAGGCCACATTGAAGATTATATAAGACTATTATACATAAGACCCAGGAAATGGGACCTATAACCAGGAGAGAACAATAATAAGACTCAGAGATGACCCAGATAGAAGAATTATCAAGTAAGGACTATAAAACATCGACGTAAATGTTCAAGGAATTAAAGGAAAAGTTGAGCATAATTAGTGAACAGATGGGGGATTCTCAGCAGAGAAATGAGAAATATAATATACTTCTGGAACTGAAAAATACAATGTATAAAATGAAAAATTCATTGGCAAGGTTTTATCAGCAGATTTGACAATCAACTAGAAGTCACACAAAAGAAAATACCCAAAAAAGACGTATAGCAAGACAAAAGACTGATTTAAAAAATAGATAGTGCCTCGGTTGTCTGTGAAAAAGGTAAAGCATTCTAACATGCATGTATTTGAATCTCAGAAGAAGAGGAATTAAGGCAGGGAACAAATTGATGAACTCATAGCTGAAAACTTTTCTAAATTGATGACAAATATCAAATCATAGATAAAAGAAGCTCAATGACCCCAAAGTGCAATAAACAAAGACAACTATCCTTAGAAAACCAAAAATAAAAAGCAAAAGCATCTAGAGAGAGATACATTATATACAGGGTCAATAATAAAAGTGCTAACTTCTTATCAGGAAAAAAAACCTAAGATGACAGGGTAAAAACATCCTTAAAGTTCTGAAAGAAAAATTTCATACTCAATGAAGGCTTCGAAATAAAGTGAGGGGCATCTAGTTTTAGACAAGAAAGAGTAAGTACATTCCACCCTATTCCTCCTGCTAAAGACTTTGGGCAAAAAGCAACTATGAGAACACTCTGAAAGTTGTAGAAAAGGCAGACTGGCTAGGGACCTCAGGACACAAGGAATTACCTACCCATGAATCCCTACCCTCCTTTCATTTTGGTACCTCCTGTGTATCCCAGCCTGGGCCATAAAGCAGCCTGGAAACACCAATATACGCAGACAGAAAAAAAAAAAGGCCCAAGGAAAGCCTGCTCTACCTAACCAATAGCCGTGGGGGAGGGCAGGTCTACAGGACAGAATCCTTTTGACTATACCTACTGTACTCTAGGTAAACACCATGAAAGAAACTACCTTTTCCCCTTCTCTCCAGATGCTACGGAAACTGTGGGGTGGAATACTATCAACTATCATCACCCTGCACTAACCAGGGAGTACACCTGCCCTTCCCCGTCAAGCACTCTGGAGACTGAAGTGGAGCCCTGTTGACCATCCCTGTGCTAATAAGGTGGTAACCTATCCTACCTACCGGTGTTAGGGAAATTGTGAGACAGGGGCCTATCAACCATTCCCAGCCTGCGCCACTGAGGTGGCCTCCCTCCGTCGCTCCCCACCAGATGCTAGAGACTATAGGGCAGAGCCTTACAGACTATCCCTCTCTGCACTAACACAAGCAAAAGTGGTGCCTCTCTTCCTCCCCACAGGACACTGTAGAGAGACTGCAGGAGAGTCCTACCAACCACCCCCACCCTGCATTAAGCAAACACCAGCAGATAGACAGCACCCCTCTACTTCCCATTGCCTCAAAGACTGTGGAAAGGAGCTTGCCCTTAAATTATCCCTGCTATGCATTAAACAAGTAGCAAAGAGGCAGCACCTTACATTTTCCTAACTAGAAAACCCTGTTAGAAAATGATAGAACTGCCAGAGAGAAAATCAGCAAGGATAGAGAAGAAATTAATAACACCACAAACCAATGGGATCTAACTGATATTTATAGAACACTCTACCCCAACACAGAAAAATACATGTTCTTTTCAACTGTAAATCAAAGATTCACCAGATAAATCATGTCCTGGGTCACAAAACAAACCCTTAAAATATTTATGTTCTTAGACCATAATATAATCAAACTAGAAATCAGGAACATAAAGATAACAGAAAAATCTTTAAACACTTGACAATTAAACAACATACTTCTAAATAATTAAAGTATTAAAAGAAGTCTCAAAAGAAAGTGCAAAATATTTTGAACTGAATGAAATAAAAATACAGTATTCACAGAGATTTACAGGATGCAGTTAAAATGGGGCTTAGCGGCTCTGTCACACAATGGATAGCGCATTGGACTTCTAAAATGGGGCTTAGCACATTTATAGCATGGAATGCTTACATTAGAGAAAATGAACGGTTCAAATCAATAACCTAAGTTTCTACCTAAACTAGAAAAAAAGAAGAAATAAACCAAAGTCAAGGTGAAGGAAAGGAATAATAAGAAAAATCTCCAAACACTTGAAAATTTAAAGAGATCCTCTGAATGAGTCAGAGACCCCAGGGAAATTAAAGAATATATTGAACTGAATGAAAATGAAAATCCAACATACCAAAATATGTGGGACACAGTTAATGTCATGCTAGAAGGGAAATTTATAATAATTTCTATTAGAAAAGAAGAAAAGCCTAAATTTAAGAATCTAAGTTTCCACCTCAAGAAACCAGAAAAAGAAATGACAAGTATGTGACACACTGGATTTGTTCGTGTGATTTAATCATTCTGCAATGTAAACATACATCAAAATGTTACATTGTACCCCATAATATAATAATATATACAATTATTTGTCAATTAAAAGAGAAAGAATTTTTAAAGAATTTTTTAAAAAGAAACTAGTAAAAAAATCCAAAGCAAACAGAAAAGAAGGAAATAAAAATTTGAGCAGAAATCAAAGAAATTGACAATAAAAAATCCAGAAGAATCAATCTAAAGCAGGTTATGTGAAAAAACCAATAAAATTGATAAACTTCTAGTAAGATTGATAGAGAAAAGACAAATCACTGATATCTGGGAAAAAATAAATATCCTGACAGACCCCACAGACATTTAAGAAATTTAAATAAAGGAATATAAAAACAATTCTACCAAAAAAAAATCTGACAGCTTAGATGAAATGGATCAATTCTTAGAAAACCACAAATTAGCAAAAGTAACTTAAGATGAAATAGATCAGGGGTTAATAAACCATTTTTAAATGGTTGAAAAAACTATTTGGTGACACTTGATAATTATTTATATATGAAATTCAAATTTCAGTGCCAAAAATAAGTTTTGTTGGAACTCAGCTACACTCATTTATTTACATTTTGTATGGATCCTTTTGTGCTACAATGTAAAAATTAAATAATTGTGACAGAGTCCATATGACCTGCAAAACCTAAAATTTTACTGAAAAGTTTGCACACCCTTGAAATAAATAATCTGAACACTCTTGCTAAAGAAATAGTTAGAAATCTCCAGGCCTAAATGGTTTCACTGAAGAATTCTACGAAACATTTTAAAAAGAAACAACACCAATTCTACACATTTTCTTCCAGAAATTAAATAATGGAGGAAGGCTTCCCAACTCATTTCCAACAAAAACAGTAGGATAAAAAGAAAACTACAGACAATAGCCCTCATGAACACAGAAGCAAAAATCCTCACTAAAATCCAGCAAATTAAGTCTAGAAACATATAAAGAGAATAATTAATACACTATGACCAAATGGGGTTGCTTCAAAGAATACCAGTTCAATATTCCAAAACACAAATCAGTGTCATCCATTATGGTTGAAAGTATAAAGAAAAAAAACATGTTCATACTAATTGATACAGAAAAAGCATTTGCCAATATTCGACACTCACTGAGGACAAAAACTCTTAAGTATGTTAGAAATGGAGGGGAGCTTCCTCAACTTGATAGAACATCTAAGAAAAAGTCTACAGCTAACATACTAAATGGTTAAAGGCCAAAAACTGGGCTGGAAATAAATGTTCTTCAACAGTGTATCCACACTTTGGAATACTACTTAGTAATATTAGGTTATTAAGTATGGAATGTCCAATTTCCTTAAGTACTAAGTTTGACAGTTGACATCTCTGACATTTCACTTTGACACTTCTTGGTTTTGTTTTTTGTTTTCTTTTTTAATTGTGAAGGTACATCCTCATTCTTTCAAACACATGTTTTGGCTTGTGATTATCTTTCAATTTTGTGTTTTTAGAGCAATTTCTGTGAAACCATGGGTAAGTCAAAAATTCATGTTATTTTTTAATATGAGTTCTGTTGTGGAACCAATGCAGTGCAGACAGCTTGAAATATCAATGAAGTGTTTGGGAAAGATGTGGCTAACGAACACACAGTATGTCAGTGGTTTGAGAAGTTCCATTCTGGTGAGTTTAATCTTGAAAATGAGCCACGTGGGCGACCTGAGACCAAGGTGGATAATGAGCTGAAGCTGTAGTGGAACCAAATCCATCTCTACCTATGTGTGAATTAGCAGCAAGATTTCACATTACTATTCCAACAACAGTGGACCATTTGAAACAAATTGGCAAGGTAAAGAAGCTGGATAGATGGGTTCTGCATGAATTAAATGAGCATCAGCAGAGAAATCGTCTTGAAGCTTGCCTTTCTTTGCTGTCATGACATAAAGGCAAACCATTTCTACACCGTATTGTGACATGTGATGAAAACTGGATTCTTTTTGACAATCACAAGCATTGGGCATAATGGTTGGATAAAGATGAAGTGCTGAAGCACAGTCTAAAATTGAATATTCATCAAAAAAAGCTAATGGTGTCTTTTTGGTGGTCCAGCGCTGGTATTATCCACTACAGCTTCATGAAACCTGGTCAATGGATGACAGTAGAAGTCTACCGCAACCAATTGGATGAAATAATGAAGATGCTTGTGATTAAGCAGCTGAGATTGGTCAACAGAGACAGGCCAATCCTCTTGCAGTACCACATGTCACACAAACACTACTGCTCAAACTATGGAAGCTAGACTTGGAAAGTCTCTGTCATCCACTGTATTCACTAGACCTTGCACAAACTGACTACCACTTCTTCCAGGCTTTGGACCACTTCATGCAAGGAAAAATATTCAATTCTCATCAAGCTGTGGAAA
This sequence comes from Indri indri, assembly GCA_004363605.1. NCBI lineage: Eukaryota > Metazoa > Chordata > Mammalia > Primates > Indriidae > Indri > Indri indri. Next base: position 24,699 of record RJWJ010001689.1, read on the forward strand.
ATGTCTTTTGCGATTTCATCGCCACTTGGTCTCTAGGCTTCTTTGTTGCTGGCATAAGCAAGCTACCATTAAGATGGCAAAACTGTGTCAATAGTTTAGGCACACACTTTGATAAACTGTACTGCTTTTTGTTTGAGATGTAATAAACTAAACTTTCAATTCAAAATTGGAAATTTCATATTTAACTCATTGACTGCCACACTAGAAAAAAAAATTTTTCCTTGGGGCCATGGTGTTTTATTACAAAAATAGAATAAAAACTTCAAAAACAAAATGATCCTTTCTAATTTAATAAAAAATTTATTTGTTATTGTTTTCTGTGTGTGAGGTATATGCAACTTGAAAAATAGTTCACGTGGGTCCCAAGGTAAAGAGACATGTGAATTACATATGCTTCATGAGGCCCCTGGCTCAAAACTAGTATGAGTTAAATACAACTCACATGGCAGTTAATGTGTTAATAACCTGATAAAAAGAAATGAACTACTGATACATGAAACATTTGGATGGATCTTAAGGTCATGGTGAATGAAATAAAGCCAATCTCAACAAGTTGTATATTATATGATTTGATTTTTATGGCATTCTCAAAATGACAAAATTACAGTGATGCAGAACAAACCAATGCTTTCCAGGGTTTAGGATTGGGAAGAGGGTGTCAGTATAAAGCAGCATAAGGGATTTCTTTGTGCTCATGGAACAGATCTGTAGGGTGAATGTGGTGCATGCATGAGTGCATGTAAAAACTGGTGATATCTGAATAAGGTTTGTATTTTATGGTAGTATTCCAATGTCAGTTTCCTGCTTTTGAAAATTACACTATGGTTACATAAAATGTTTTCATTGGGGGAAGCTGGGTGAAGGATACATGCAAGCTCTCTGTATTGTTTTTTACAATTTCTAAGTCTACAATTACTTCAAAGTAAAATGTTCAAAAATAAATGCAGAAATAAAATAGAGACCTACATCTCTCCTCAACAAAAAAAGAGTAAAGGTGAAATAAAGATATTTTCAGACAGACAAGAGGTGAAAGAATTGGTTTCCAAGAAAGTTACACTACAATAAATGTTAAAGGAATTTCTTTACGTTGATGGAAAATGATATCAAATGTAAACTCAGATCTATTGAAGATATGAAGAATTCAAGAAATTGTGAATATTGGGCTATTTTTTTCTTCTTCCTTTCTTAATTTCCTTAAAAGAAAAATGACTCCTCAAAGCAACAATACTAATGTATCATAGAATTTATTACACACGTAAAAGCAAACTGTATAGTAGAACAAGGGATGGGGGTGAATGGAAGTATAATTTTGTAAGGTTCTTATTTTATATGTTAAGTGATATATTAAGTCAAGGTAGATTGTGATATGTTGAGTTAAAGGTGCACATTGTAACTTCTAGAGCTGTGATGTCTAATGTGACTTGAACACTTGAAATATGGCTAGTTGGAACTGAGATGAGCTGTATAAAATAGACACAAAATTTTGAAGACTTCTTAGAAAAATGTAATATATCTCAGTAATTTTTATAATGATTACAACATTTTAGATATTAGTTTAATTAAAGTATGTTATTAAAATAAAATCTACCTGTTTTTACTTTTTAAAATGTAGCTACTGGAAGATTTAAAATTGCATATGTGGCTCACATTATATTTCTATTAGAGTTACTCTGAGCAAGGATTTGCAAACATTTTCTGTAAAAGGCCTCATAGTAAATAATTTAGACTTTCTGGACCATACAGTCTCTGTTGCAATTATTCAGCTCTGCCACTATACCACAAAAGTAGTCATAGACAATATGTAAGAAAATGAGTGTGGATTTGTTCAATAAAAATATTTACAAAAATAGATGGTTGGGGGCTACCCAGCAACATAGCGGATTAGAAGCAGCCCGCACACTCTGCTGTCCAGGGGAAAACAGAAAGTTGCAGGTGGATCTCCACCTAGGAATGGCCCTTCTTGGACACAGCATTACAAATCATCAGAGAAGTGACAGAGGACAATCAGAGTGAAGGAGAATATGATGAGGTGATTCACTCAGCAAGACCAGAAGGTATGTGAGGGAGACATCCACACATGGAGAAGAACAGAAGGAGAGAACCCTGGCATTCCACGCTCCCCTGTGGGTACTGCGGCCCAAGCTATGAGGAGGCTCCCACCACTGCTGCAGACCTTCGTACTGATCAGGGAGCTGCCTGGAGTTTGTGCAGCAACATTGCACTGGAGAGTGGGCACAGCAGGAGCCTGGTGACCTTTGTTCCCAGATCACTGCAGAAGATGTCATCCTGAGCTCTCAGGTCCAGAGTGCCTGGTCTACACAGGGCTCAGCTTTGCTACAGAAACTGTGCATCACCCTGGCCAGGCCATGGGGGGAGCAGGGAGAGCAGATGTTCTTGCTTGCCCATGACAGGGGGTTGAGCACCCCTTCCCCTCACATGAAAGAGAGGCCCCACCCCTGAGAGGCTCCCAAACCACCAGGCCCTGCAGCCCCTGCCATTGAATCTCCAGTGCTGCTGGTCCCCACAGTCCCACCCTGGGGGTTCCCACCCACTGCCTAGTGGGAATTGACCTCTTGGCCGAATGCTTTGTTAGGTACCTGCTAGCCACAAGCCACCATTGCACCTGGACCCTGCAGCGAATGCCTGCAGCCCTCACACCCAAGATCACTGCTTAGATAGCCTTGCCAAGCTGCCACTGACACCGCTGTGGGGAGACCCAGGCTGAGCAATATCCCACAATGCCAGTCTCCATGGAGTGGGACTTGCTCAGCCCCTGCCTGCGTTTTCAATAACACCCTGGAGAATAAGAAACCACTATGCTCAGAGTTCATCCAGCACCAACGTGGACTATGACAATCACAGGAGAATGGGGCAACACAGAACAGCTGCATTACAGGCTCTCAGTGCATCCCCCTTCCAATGCCAGTCACTCTCCTGAAATAGGTCCCCAAAGCGCCATCTATGGACCTCTCCTTCTTCTCACTGAGTAGGAGAGTCCTCGGCAAAGAACAGGTGTGCTGGAAACCTATCTGCCCTGAGCTGAAAGAAGAGCTTTCAGATGAGATGAAACCAACAAAAGAACTCTGGCAAAATGAAAAAAACAAACCAGTTTGACACCCTTAAAGGATCACAACAGATCTACAGTAACAGACTCCAACAAAAAAGAAACTGTCAAAATGTCATAAATGGAATTCAGAATATGGATGGTAAATAAGATGAATGACATTGAAGAGAAAGTTGAAAACCAACACAAAGAAGCAAAAAAATATTTCAAGACATCAATAAAAAAATGAAAAAGTCTCTAAAGTGCTAGACAATGTAAGAAAGAATATAACAGAACTCAAAGAAATGAAGAGTCATTTAGGGAACTTCAAAATACAGCAGAAAGCTTCAACAACAGGCTAGACCAAACAGAAGAAATAATTTCAGAGCCTGAAGACAAGGCTTTCAAACTATCCCAGTCAGTCAAATATGTAGAAAGAAGAATAAAGAAGAATGAATAATCTCTCAGAGAGATACGGGCCTATGTGAAATGAGCCAATATATGAATTATAGGTATTTCTGAGGGAGAAAAAGCAAAGCAAAAAGCATGGAAAACCTATTCAGGGGAATTATTGAGGAAAACTTCCCTGGTATTACCAAAGATTCAGACACCCAGATATAAGATGGTCATTGAACACCAGGAAAATTCACAGCAAACAGGACATCTCTGAGACACATAGTCATCAACATGGCCAAAGTCAAGCTGAACGAGAAAATTCTACAAGCTGCAAGACAAAAGCAACAACTAACCTACAAAGGAAAACCCATCAGTCTAACGGCAGATTTTTCAGCAGAGACCTTACAAGCCAGAAGGGATTGAGGCCTCATTTTTAGTCTTCTTATACAGAACAACTGCCAGCCAAGAATTCTATATCCTGCAAAACTAAGGTTCATAAATGATGAAGAAATAAAGACTTTTCCAGAAAGGCAAACACTAAAGGAATTTGTCAATACTAGGCCAGCACTACAGGAAATACTCCAAAGTGCATTATACATGAAACAGCACAATAGATACCAGTGTTAAACATCCGAAAGCTAAAGCTCAAAGATCTTATAAAGCAAGAGCAAAAGAGGGAAAACAAAACAACAAGGTATCTATCATCCAACATGATGAACAGAACACTATCCCACATATCAATAATAACACTGAGGGCACATAATCTTGATGCCCCACTTAAAAGACACTGAATGGATGAAAAAACATAAGCCAAATAAATGCTGTCTCTAAGAAACACATCTAATCCACAAGGACTTGCACAGACTCAAGATACAAGGATGGAAAAAAATACTCCACACAAATAGAAACCAAAAGTGAGCAAGTGTAGCCATTCTCATAACAGATAAAATAGACTTTAACTCAGCAATGATAAAAAAAAAAAAAAGACAAAGACAGTCATTATATAATGGTAAAGGGAGTGATTCAACAAGAAGAAATAACAATCCTAAATATATATGAACCCCCCAGATTCATAAAGCAAATTCTACTAGATCTAAGCAAAGAAATAAACAATAGCATCATAATTGCTGGGGACTTAAACACCCCACTGACAAAACTGCACAGAAAATCAATAAAGAAACACTGGACTTAAATGGAACTCTAGAACAAATGGAACTAACAAACATTTACAGAACATTCTACCCCAAAACTGTAGAATTCTCATCAACACATGGGACAGAAGAAATAACAAGGGTAAAAGCAGAAATAAATGAAATAGAAACCAAAAAAACAATACAAAGGATCAATGAAAGAAAAAGTTGATTCTTTGAAAAGATAAAATCAATAGACCACTAGCCAGATTAACCAGAAATAGAAGAGAAAGGACTCAAGTAAGTTCAATCAGAAATAAAAAGGAAACATTACAACTGATAAAAGACATTAAAACTGATGGATAAAAGACTTAAACGTAAGTCATGAAACCATAAACATCCTAGAAGAAAAAGTAGGAAAAACTCTTATAAACGTTGGCCTAGGAAAAGAATTCATGACTAAGAGCCCAAAGGCAAATATAGCGGTAAAAAAATAAGTAAATGAGACTTAATAAAATTAAAAAGCTTCTGCACAGCAAAGGATGTAATCAACAGAGTTAAGTAGGCAACCTACAGAATTGGAGAAAATATTTGAAAGCTATACGTCCAATAGACAAATAGCCAACAAACATATGAAAAAATGTTCAACTTCACTAATCATCAAGGAAATGCAAATTAAAACAACAATGAGATACCACCTCACCCCTGTCAGAATGGTCATTATTAAAAAGACAAAAAAGTATACATGCTGGCATGGATGCAGAAAGAAAGGAATGCTTACATACTGTTGGTGAGACTCCAAATTAATACAACCTCTATGGAAAACAGCATAGAGATTTCTCAAACAAATAGATGTAAACTTATCATTTGTTCCAGCAATCCCACTACTGGGCATCTACCCAAAGGAAAAGATGCCATTTTATAAAAAAGACACGTGCACTCAAATGTTTATTGCAGCATAATTCACAGTTGAAAAGATGTGGAATCAACCTAAGTGCCCATCAGTTTATGAGTTTATCAGTTTATGATAAAGAAAATGTGGTATATATATACCATGGAGTACTACTTAGCCATAGAAAGGAATGAAATAATATCATTGGCAGCATCTTGGAGAGGAATGGATTCCATTATCTTAGGTGAAGTATCTCAGGAATGGAAAAACAAACACCACATGTACTCACTAATAATGGGGAGCTAAATGATAGGTACACACGGGCATAAAGAGATATAAAGGACGATGGAAACCAAGAAGCGGGGTAAGAAGGGGATGAGGGGTCAAAACTATCAGGTACAATGAACACCACTATAGTGATGGGCACATTAAAAGTCTCGACTTAAGTGTTATACAAGGTATCCATGCAACCAAAACATTTTACCTCCTTAGTATTTTGAAATAACAAAACAAAAATAGGTGGTTGGCTGAATTTGGCCTATAGGCCATAGAGCTGACCCCCTGCTCTACAGTAACCACTATAGAAACAATAAACCCAAAGAAGTATAGTTTTAAAAAGCCAAGAAAGTAGAGAGAAATTCTCAGTCCAAAATAAAGCAGAAAGGAGGTAAAATGTGACAAACAACAAATGGAACGATAGGAAACAGATAGCAAAATGGTAGATTAAACTCAACTATATTGATAATAACATTAAATGTAAACAGAGTGATGAAAAGGTAGTGTTTGTCAGATTTATAAAAAAGTGAGACAACTATATACTATTTACAAAAACACATATAAAGACATAGATGGATTAAATAGAAAAGGATACAACATATAAATACTAACCATAGGAAGGTTGGAATTGTTAAAAATTAAAGTAGAATTCAAGCCAAAGAGTATTGAACAGAAAGAAAAATGTTTCATAATGATAAGCAGGACAGTTCACCAAGGAAACATCAGTCCTAAATCTGTACGCATCTAATTCACACAGCATCAAAATCCACTGAGTAAAAACTTATAGAACTAAGGGAGAAATGGACAAATTTACAATTACAGTTGATATTTTAACATTCTTTTGTCATTAAATAAGAAACAAAAGGACAGAATAAAACAAAAACGTGAAGACAGAAAAGACCTGAACAATGCTATCAATTTAACCTAATTAACATTTAAAGAATAGCACACCCCCAAGCTTCAGAATATACAATTCTTTAAAAGTATACAAGCAACATTCAACAAACTAGGCCTTCTGCTGAGGGACAAAACAAGTTTCAATGAATTTTAAAGGACTGGAATAATAGAGAATATGTTCTGATGACACCAAAACTAGAATGGAAATGAATACCAAAAAGATACCAAGCAAATCTCAAAAATATTTAGGAATTAAATAACATAGTTCTAAACAATCCATGGATCAAAGAATAAGTCAAGGGAAATTAGAAAATATATTCAACTGAACAATAATGAAAACACAACATATCAAAATTTGTGGAATACAGCTACAGCACAGCTTAAAAATGTATAGCTTTAAGTATATAGTTTATAAAAGAAAAAAGGCTTAAAATCAATGATTAAACTTTTACTTTATGAATCTTGAAGAATAAACTAAACCCAAAATAAGTAGAAGGAAGGATATGATAAAGAATTAGTGAAATAGGAAACAACAGTGGATTAAAAAAAAGAAAAGAAAACCCAAATGTTAGTCCTTAAGAAAATTAATGAAAACAATAAGCCTTTACCTACGCTATCAAAAAAAAAAAGAAAGAAAGAAACCAAAAGTTACCATTATCAGGAATGAAAGAAGGGACATTAGCGCAGATATGAGAGATCTTAAAGAGATAATGAGAGAATATCCTAACTTAGTGTTGATAAATTTGACAACTTAGATGAGAGGGACAAATTCCTTAAAGAACGCAAATTACCAAAACTGACACAAGAAGAAAAAGAAACCTAATGATCACTTCATCTGTTATAGAAAGTCAATTCATAATTAAAACTTTTCCCCACAAAACTCTCCACCCAGATGGTTTTCTTGCTAAATTCTATCCAACATTTGAGAAAGACAGATCTTAACAAAACATTTTCTGAAAACAGAGGAAACACTTCCAACTCATAATGACCTTGAAAACAACCATACAAGAATGCTGTGAGAAAAGAAAATTACAAACCAATATCTCTCCTCAATATAGATACAAAAATCCTTCATGGAATTAAAATTCAGCAGGATTTGAGTTGGAATTCAGCAAAGTCAATTCAGCAGAATAACATATCATGACTAAATGGGGTTTATCCTACAAATGAAAGGTTGATTTAACATTCAAAAATCAATGTAATTCATCACACTAGTAAAGGAGAAAAAATCATATGAACATCTCAAGAGATCTCAATGCTCATTGATTACTTGAATTCATTTTTCAACAAATATGACAAAATTTCCTCAGTCTGATAAAGAACATTTAGGAAAAATTCACAGCTAACTCAATGGTGAAAGAAAAACTGCTTTCCCCCTAAGATCAGGAACAAGGCAAGGAAGGCCACTCTCACAATTTCTATTCAATGTAGTACTAGAAATGTTAGCAGGTGTAATAATACAACGAAATAAAAGGCATACATGTTGGAAAGGAAGAGGTAAAACTGTCTCAATTCACAAAAAAACATGATTAACTATGCAGAAAATCCTAATAATCTATTTAAAAAAAAACTTACTAGAACTAATAGTAAATTTAGGAAGGTCCAAGACACAAGGTCAGTATACAAAATCAATTATATTTCTATCTACCAGCAACAAATAACTAGAATATGAAATTTTAAAAAATAATAGGATCAAAAAACATTTAGAAATAATTTTAATGGAATATGTATAAGATGTCTACACTAAAAACTATAAAACATTGTTGAGAGAAATTAAAGGCTACCTACATAAATGGAGAGAAGTACCAGTTTCATGCACTGGAGGGCACATTGCTGGGATCCCAGTTCTCCCTAATAATCTGATCTTTACACTGAATGTTCTACCAATCCAAGGCCCATTATGGTGGAAATCAACAAGCTGGTTCTTAAATCTTATGGAGGAGACCAGGACCTAAAATGGCCAAAGCATTTTTGAAAGAAAAGAAAAAGACTGAAGGACTTACACTTCTAACTTCAAAACTTGCTGTAAAGCTACAGTAATTGCAGTGTGGTGTTGGTGTAAGAAGAAACAAATAGAAGAAAATAGAGTGTAGAAGCAGGCCCACACTTACTTGGCTATCTGACTTTTGAAAAAGGCTCTAAGGAAACTCATTTAGGAAAAGGAAAATTTTTTCAACAAATGATGCTGCAATATAAAGCTATATGGATCTGGCCAGCTATATGGAAAAGAATGAACCTCAACCCCTACCCCACGCCGTACACAAAAATTGATTTTGTCTCATAGACCCAGCAATGAAAGCTAAAACTATAAGCATTCTATAAGAATATATAGCAAAAGAACTTTGCGACTTTGAGGTAGGCAAAGGTTTCTTAGGTTTCTTTACCGAAAAAACCCAAAAAAACTATTAAAGAAAAAAAACTGATAAACTTCAAATAAAAGTAATGAATAATATAAAAAGCTTCTGTTCATGTGAAGACACCATTAAGTAAATGAATAGGCAGGCTACACACTAGGAGGGGAAATCTACAATACAGATATCTGACAGGAGGATTTTATGTGGACTACATAAAGGACTCCTACAGCTTTACAGTAAAAGGCAAAAGATTTATTTGATCTGAAGAGAAACCAGAGTATTACAGCTTTATAGTAAAAAGACAAATATCCAAATAAAATTGGTCAGAACACTTGAAAAGACACTTTATAAGAGAAGATATATAAATGGCTAGTAAACACATGCAAAAGTGCTCAAAATTATTAGATGTGAGGTAAATGACTATTGGAACCATAATAAGGTACTAATGCACATGTTTGAATAGTTAAAAAGACTGATAACACCAAATATTGAGGAGGAAGTAGAATGGCCAGAACTCTCGTACATTACTAGTGGGAGTCACTTTCAAGAACTATATGTCAGCTGCCCTATGACCCAACAACTTCATGTCTCAGGAGAAATGAAACATGCCCATAGAAGGATTTGTGCCAGAATGTTCATAGTAACTATATTCCTGGTGGCCAGAAAACAGGAGCAGCTCAGGTGTCCATTAACAGGAGAATGGACACATGAATTATGATGTGGTTATATAGTGGAGTACTACTCAGCAATGAAAAAGAACAAGTCACTAATACAAGCATGAATACAGATAAATCTCAATAAATAAATAAATAAATAAAAATAAGCTGAGTGAAAGAAGCCAGATGCAGAAGAATGCATACTGTATGACCGCATGTATATGAAATTCTAGAAGAGGCAAAAGTAATCTAGCGATGAAAATCAGAATGTCGGAACAGTGGTTGCCTCCAGGGGAAGAGGGCTGACCAGGGAAAGAAACAAAGGACTTTCTGGAGTGATAAATCTACACATCCATATCCCATTGGTGTCACCTCAGCCAAAATAAATCCATTTTTTGCTTGAAACCTGGGCAGGTATAATACCTCCCTACCTCTGTGCACCAGGTGACTATGATGCACAGTAAGAGTTGAGGAACAATCTCTCAATTAGAGAGATTTAGAATCTTAAATTGTATCACCAAGCAATATTTGTCTTTAATTTTATAAATGGGAACTATAAAATATACCCATTTGAAATAGACTCCTTTATATAAATTTAAAATAAACCTACAAATAATGCTACTATTTTATACCAGAATAAATGTAAAAGATTCCTAATAATACTAAAAAAAGCATATCTCTCTCTGGATAAACTTGTATGCTTGCTGGTTGGATGAGGAATGTATAACTACTATGCTTCTAATTTTTGCCTTGGCTGCCAAGAAGTTCAGAGCCAAATTCAGTGCTCAGTTTACTGATTAACATCCCAGATGCCTGATACATCAATTTTTCTTGGGGGTAGGGTATACAAGGTAGGGTATTAAATTATCCTGTTTCATACTGTAAACTACTTCAAATCATTTGGGGAAAATACTAGTGTATAAATCATATACAATGTGGGACATTTTGACAAAATTTAAATTTTTTTCACTACAGATATAAATGCATTATATGCTTCTCCTTCTTGTCAAAAAACGTTAGATTAGGAAGGACTTTTGCTGTTGCCTGAATGAGTCATCTGCTAAAGGTGAGTCACTATCCACGCAAATGACTGAATGATGTAAAAAATACATCATTTTAAAATACAACCATATTGACAGGTAAACACTTCACTTACATTTAATTATAAGGGTTAGACTTGAGGAACCAATGTAAAAGTACACAATATGTTAAGAGTCCCTAATGGATCATAGATGGCATAAGAAATTTAAGCGCACTTCATTACATTCTTAGGATTAAGAAAGAAATCAGATCTGTACGCAAATGTGCTCACTGCTGTTCTGTTTCTGTGATAACTGGTGTCGGCTGCTTTTGATTTTTCAGCAGGCTAGGATGTTCTGTCCCTTCTCATTTAACAAAACCATACAACCTTGGCCCTCAGGAGAAAATAAGATGTCTTTATTCCCAAAGGGCATATTCTAATGTAACATTAAGGGGGAAAAAACCCAACAGCCCCTCTCACCTGAGCTGCTTCATTGTTCATCAGTCCAACGAGCTTCTCCTCCTTTTGCACTTTTCTCTGTGGTGCACAGGACTCAGCACTTCTCTCACTGTGGACTTTCTTTTCTGTTAACCTATTTTGCATCTGATTGACTTGCTTTGTTGCAGCCTTTTGTGAATCAACCTGTTGGTACAGAGTAAGTAATAATGTATAATGGAAAACTTTTGACTTTTCTTTATAAAAATGCATTCATGTCCAGATTCTTGAAAATTCTAAACTTGCCAACCTTTAAAAAAGAAGGAAATACACAGGAAAGCAGCAAATGGATGTTATAGAAAAAAATATAGTAGTTGGCAAGATCCAGACCCTTTCTCATCAATGGGACAAGACCAATTAAAATTAGTGTCACTGTTATGCACTCTTTAGAAATTATCTCTACAGATAACTTGCTTACTGAAAACGGCATTTTTACAGAAAATTGTCACATTTTAAAACTGCACATGAATTTATTATTAACCTTTGCTGGGAGTGGATCCAGTACATCTTTGTAGTTTAAATTCTCATTAATTAACATCTTAGTTTTCTATCATTAAAAAGAGCCTAATTACTGTGAAAGTATAAAAGGAGCTTGTGATGTTGCTTACTTTTTTGTGCAGGTGGTTTAACCTTTGAGCAAGATGAGTAACAGTTCATGCCATCTAATATTGTGTACCAGTACCAGAGGTTAAGTTCTACAACAAGCTTGCTGTCTCTAACGTTTCTTTTTCACACCAAGGTGATATCTAGGGGATGACTGACTCTCAATAACCTTGAAGTAGACAGGGAAACAGAAGGGCAGATGCCGCAATACGGTTGAAAGATTGAAAGCTACAGTGAAGGGCCTTATGCGAAGTATTTGTTCAGCAGCTTCATGTTTATAGCAGCTGTAGTGCCATCACCTTTTTTCGTGGGTTAAACAGGGGGCAGAATATAGGAACAGCACAAGGGGAAATAATGGAGTAGCCAGTGCCAAAACAGAGAATGAATTACATTGGCTGGGCGACCAGAGCCTTAGTTGGTGGTCTCTCAATTTTTAGCTTCTATTGCCAAGTGTGTTCACTCCTTCTCTTTAAAATATGCTGGTGTTTTGTGGCTAGGTCTAAGTTTTCACAACACCATTCTTTATTTGACCCTCCTCTAGGATGCCAGCTTATCAAAGGATGGCAAAACTACTGCCTTTCAGTAACCTGCAAATTGGAAATGTTTCCTAATCATTCAGGGACTCTTTATTTCCACCACTCAACCCTCCCAAACTACTGGGAAAATTGATGTGTAACCATCATCTGAGCTACTCTTCCACTGAAGTCATCTTGGTAATAAATGTACATCATATCATTAGTGTGAAACAAAGGGTTTTCCAATGTTGTTGCATAGTTTCATCCTACTAAGATACTGGCTTACCAATCACTGTGAAAATGTGTTCTATGTCGTAGAGGATTAGTTGAGATCTTTTCTCTCCTGCTTTATTGAGAAATAATAGACAAATATAAATTGTACATCAAAACATGATGTTTTGATACATGTATACATTGTAAAATGATTACCATAATCAAGTTAATCAAAATATTCATCACTTCACATAGTCACCATTTTTTGGTATGTGGTAAGAACACTCAAAATCTACCCTCTTAGCCGATTTCAAGAATATAGTACAGTATTATTAACTACAGTCCCTATGCTGTACATTAGATCCCCAGACCTTATCTTATAACTGAAAGTTTGTACCCTTTTGTTAGAGTAGGAAACTAGGAGACAGGGCTGAGACCAGATGTAGGGACTTGCAGACTGGGTGCAGGTGTTAAAATAAACAACTCTTGAGCAGAAGCTAACTAGAGGGGCTGATAACCGCAGGCAAAAACTGGCTTTGACTAGCTTATCAGTATCTCTGCCACCTTACATGAACTTTGGCTAATTACAATATCATTTACATTGTAGTGTTAAAATTTCTTCACCCTTGAAATCACCCTGACAGTTCCAAGACAACCATATAAAGTACAAAAATGGGAGGGAACCCAATTCTTGGAATTACTACCCAAATTCTTAGTAAAAGCCAACCCCTTGGCCTTGAATATTCCTCCCCTCAATTAGTAAGACTTCGAAAGATCTAAAACCACTTCCTTTCAGTGCAGCTGCTGTCTTTCAAGCTTGCCCACTTTCCTCCCGGAAAGTATACTTTCGTTTTAAATAAAACCTGTCACCTGCTTGGCTTACATAGTGCATCCCGAAATTCTTTTCCCCACGAACACCAACAACTTGTAAAATCCTCCACATGAAGGCTAGTAACACTTTGACTAACATCTCCCCATTTCCCCCAACTCTCATCCCCTGGCAACTACTGTTCTACTCTCTGCTTCCCATGAGTTCAACTTTTTTAGATTCCACATATAAGGAAGATTATACAGTATGTGTCTTTCTGTGTCTGGCTTATTTCACTTAGTAGAATGCCCTCCAGATTCATTCATGTTGTTGTAAATGGCAGGATTTCCCTCTTTTTATGGCTGAATAATATTCCTGTGTGTGTGTGTGTGTGTGTGTGTGTGTGTGTGTACACTTCACATTTTCTTTATCCGTTCACCCAACAGACACTTAGGTTGTGTTGTTTCCATATCTTATTTACTGTGAATAATGCTGCAATGAACATGGGGGTACAGATATCTCTTTGACATGCTGATTTCATTTCCCTTGGATGTATACCCAGAAGTGGAATTTTTAGATATGGTAGTTTTATTTTTAGTTAAGATATTATTGAGATTTTTAGTGCTTCTTATATGCTATGAACTCCAGATATAAGTTTTTTGTCCTGGAAACCTCTGAAGTACAAACAAAATTTGGTATAATATCAGTCCTCTGTGAGACTTCCTGGAAGAGATTATGCCTCCTAGATCTGCTGTTAGTTGGCTGAATTGGTTAGGTTGCACTGCCATGGACACTTGTAGCTAATAAACAAAATAATATCAATTTATGGAAAATTTCTATTTCTGGGGAAACTTCTAAAATGGTAAGAGTGAAGTAGGGTGATAAAGTTAAATTCGTAATTGTGAACACTGTGAAACTTTCTTTTTCTCAGAGATATAAAAGTAAATACAGAACATACACCAGGCATCCCACATAATCAAATGGAAGGATACTACTATCCAAATATGTGTCACTTTCAAGAGAGAAGCTATTCAAATGAGGTAGTTTTTATTTCATTTTCCATTGGCACTTCACACTGTTCTATAAAATCAGGAATACTTTTGGACTCCTAAAAATTAATAAACCAAAAATGTGCTTCTAATTGAGAACTTGTATTCGACTTTCCTCATATGTAGAAAATAAACATGAAGAGAAGTTCACAGAATTATTTTGAGAATTAAAACTCAGGAAAGAATTTTGTAAACTGTTAAACTCTATACAAATATTATTACTGCCAATAGTAATATATTCACCCCTGGATTTGCTGTAGGAACCTCAGATTTAGGGTGAATGAAGGAACAAACTTTTACTGTCTGAAATGTAGGCTAGCTTGAACATTTTAGCTCTTACTCACAGCTACTGCTTTGCCTACACATAAGGTATTTAGTAAGGATGAGTGGGCTCATTATGCCCAGTGTCTACACTATTACAACATGGATTCAAGTACCATAGTAAGGAGGAGACATTATAAACTGATAAAAAAGCATCCACTAGCTCTTGAAAAATACCTTATTCAAGGGTTGAATTGGGGCCTTCAATAATGCTAATTTACAACGAAGCTTTAACATTCTCATCTGGGAATTCTAGAGCTTTAGCTCACCTCAGTAAGCATTCTTACTAAAATATGGTTTCCTCTAGTGAATTTTGGACACTAAATCCCACTGGGTGGCATAAATAGACTCTGGTGGTCTTGATGAGAATGTCTTCTAATTTGATTGATATTGCTACGTCAAGAGTCCCCAGAACTATTCACGAGTGACTTCAGCTATCCATGCCATCATTCAGATTCAGGCAAATACCCCAAAAGATTTGTTTGTCAAGAAAAAAATCAATATATCTACTATCTTGACAAAAATTCATTTTCAATCAGTAACAATATTCAAAAACTTCAAGAGGAAGACTCAGTTTACAGGGGACAATTTATGATGTCTAGTGAAATCCGGAATTGGAAAAATACCTTTTTATTTTGCAAAAAGATGATGTAAGTTTGCTGAGATTTTTATGGTAATGTGCTATTTGTCTAATACCAAACCAAAACACATTTTTCTTAAGAATAATAAATTTCCCTCAGTATAAGTTTCACTTATAATGAGCAAAATAACATTTAAAAATTTTAAACATTCATAACTTTTTTCCCTTTGAATACTGGAAGCATTTTTATCTGTATCTGTATACCTTTTCTGGTCCAATGTCTCCTTTTTAAGTATCATTGTCCACTTACAGTACCAGTCCAGAGTTCACTCACTAGTCTGTTAAATAACTAAAGTGATCCATGTATACAGTAACAAGAAATGTTTTTAGTTACTAATAAGGGGATTCTGTCTGTGACTAAAAAGAGAGAAATTTGGAGGCATGTGATTGATTATTCATTCTGGAATAATTTTTGTTATGGAAGCAATCTCTTGTGGAAATAATCTTATACTTGCATCATTCAGGGGAATTGAGTCGACATTAAACTGTCATACTTTGCTTTGAACATTTTCAGGTTTGGTTTTTGTAGCATTATACAATCTATAATTTTAAAAATAAAAATTAAGATACTTCAAGTTTAGCCCATATACAGTGAGCCAATATTTTATATTATCATTATTAAATATATTTGTGCACTTAAAAATACTAGAGAAATGAAGTCGTTAATAAATATCAATCTGCTGTGATATATGTCCCCAAATTATCTGTCTATATATTCAAGCTGATCACATTGTTAACAGAAATTAAAAGTCTTAAGAAGCCATATTATTCTTAAGTGTTTTCTTTTTACTCACAATCAAAATGCTCTAATCAAAAGGAATAAAATATTTTTGATGGAGGCTCATTGGAAAAATGTTTTATGTTGTTTTCTCTGCATATAAAAATAGTTTCACAACAAACACCCTTTGAATTTGATGAAACTGAAAATTCTGGTGGATAATAATTAGAATTTTATATCAGAGGATATAGCTATCAGTTTTTAAAATGGCTTCTTTCATATTTCAATTAAGTTTATGAAAACCGAAAAACTACAAAAAAGGGGAAAAAAACTACTTAAATTAGTGTAGATTAAATGGTGACCATTATTGCAAGGGAAATACTATGTCAAGGAAACGGCTCTTTGTTTTGTTGCAAAAGTGATAAAAACACAAAAGTCAATAAAACTGTTAAAATAAGTCTAGTAATTACCAAGATCAAAATCCAGTGGCTTTTTATTAAACATGAACTTTTGTTCTGCCTTCTGCAATACGTAAATAGTGCTGACAATTGGTTTGTGAGGCACTTACTACAATAAAATGTAATTGTATCATGAGAGAAAGGTGACAATCAGGAGATCATGAAAAAATTACATATTCTCACTGGTAGTTAATTAGCCATGCAAAACCTCCTCAAACAGATATTCTCTTCTATTAGGAATGATTACTATGCAGGCCTACAGATGTCAATACCACAGTCATTCAAATACTTCTTTTCCTACTAATTGAAGGTTGTAAAGCTCTGGTGCCAAGGTTTTGCTTCCAAAGAGCTAATTTATGACTAGAAGGATATTTTATGTCTTCAGTTGCAGCAGCTACAAAATTCAGCAAATCAGAACCATCTGTGCACTGATACTTGACTCACCATTCATCTAGCAGCCTATCAGTCACATTAGTTTGCATCCTGCATTCTTGGCTCATGAACACTTGTGATGATCCAAAGTTCATAAAGAATATTAAAAATGAATGGCATCCTGACCCTACCTTATTGTACACATATCAGGGAAAAAATGCCCTCCACACTTTTTTTTTCCTGCATATTGACAGTGTCAAGAAACAGACAGTTAGTTGCCTGACCAGTGATATTGCTAACAGTGGTCTCAGGTTTCTGCCATCCTCTTAAAAACTTTTGAAGTTCTAATTCTTTTGTATTGTTTTAAGTTCTGATTCCTATCTTTTTGTTTTTCAGTCAGTGTGAGGGAGTTTGTTGGAAGAGGGCAGAGTAAAGGAGGAGGTGTAACTTTAAAAAATGATAGCTCTTTTTTCCCTAAAGAATTGTTTCCACAGATTGAAATACCAGCGCATAATAATAATCTGGTTAAATCTAAGACTATTATCATTATCAAATCATGGCCAAACTGGTAGGCAAAAACAGAGGACAATGCCTAAAGAGAACTGAAAAAAAAAATAAAGGCCTTCATGAATAAAGTTGCATTTGCCTTTAACCTTACCCTAGTCATATCTCTATGACTATTTTTCTCTAAGAGACAATAGGTCAAAAGAACTTTCAATAAACTTCCTTGGTGCTAAATTAGGGGAAACAGAAATTAAATATAAGGGACACAAAATTTAGTTGTCGGATTCATTTTGAGGCCAAGCGTCACAGAAGTAAATAATCAAAGAATCCCAGGGATCACATTACTTACTTTTTGATTGTTTGGAGTATACACATTAATACTCTGTCCTTTAGTGGAAAATTCCAGTGGTCCTAAAGGTATTGCACCTGGGTTAAGAATTTTCTTGAGCACTTGATAGTTTGGCTTTTCATCATATGCTAAACGATAAGCACTTTCCAAGAATTGGGCGATTTCACCTGTGAAATATTAAAATTTTTACACTTCATTCATAATCGGCAAGAATTGTCAAGATTCCAATAATCTCAAAACCTTTTTCTCTTAAATATTTACACACACACACACACACACACACACACACACACATCTGGAAGAAACCAAAAACGAACAATTTAATGAAAAGAACTTTTTAAATGATACTCAAAAGTGACTAAAATATACTGACCTACAGATTTAACAAGATGGGACGAACTGGTAATTCTTTTACCTATCTTTGCTGATATGTTTACAATTCACTAATCTTATGAGAGAAGCAAATTTTAATAATTATAGTTAGTGATTTTGATTTATGAGGTGCTATTAAGGACTACATAAATATAATAGACTATACATGCTTCATACTTTTTATGTTGAACTTTAAAAAATCAGTTAAAAACAAGTGTTACTTATTATAAACCTCCTTACTTCAAAGGAAAAAAATTATTGCAAGTTTTAATTAAGGCTTTAATTTGGGGATTATAACAGTATTATTTAGAAATGACCTTGAATTCCATATTGCTAACTATGATTGATTTTAGAATGCATGAAACCTCCCTCAAGTCCTCCATACCCAGCTAGCCTGGTGCATTCACAGCACAGACTTCTCATTTTAGACCAGTAGGATAAGGAGTTGCCACCTTTTATTTTTTTCTCTAACTTAAAGAAATGTTTCCCTAGAATTACATAGTAATCTCACTTCTCCAAAAAAAGTTATGAACTACCAACTTTTAAATACAGGTAGAATTAGTAACCAAAAGTTACAAACATAGCTGCATTAAAATGTTTGTAGTTTGCGTTTTTGTTTGAGGTAGAGGTACAATCTAATATTGGGATAGCAGTGATAATACTAAACACTGTTTAAAAACTGGTGTGTTTTCATTTGTTCATAGATGTGTTTAGATATGCCTTTTCCCTTCTAAAACTTAATAGTGACCCAAATACAAGTACCTCTTATTTTCTCACTTAGTTGTTTATATCCCAAGGTGGAAAAATCTGGGAAGCTTCATGGGTTGGCAGAAGTGATTTCCTAATCCTTCACTTCCCCTCCAGGCCTACCTCTATTCAAAAGGAGAATTGCAGAGGGACTGGGTTTCACTCCCTATAGGGAAAAATTCCAAAAGGAATAGTCATCATTCCTTTCTCCCTATTAACGTTAGAGTAACCATTTTACAACATTGAGTCAAGAACTATGTTCCAGGAACATGAAACTAATGTGGTTAATATGAGAACTCTTGTCTCTGGACTTTTTTTTTTCCTGGACATTATAGCAATTATGCAACCTACTATTTTCCTCTCTAATTTATGAGATATATAAAATTCTGTTATCCAGCATTCAGTCAACCACATCTCTGTTAACTAGCAACTGCTATTGCTTTATCACCACATTTATAACGGATGTTTCCTAGAGCTCCTTGGGGGAGCATCCAGTTCCTAAAAGGACAACCAAAATGAAAAAAAAAAATGACATTCACTACCATTTTAATATAAATATTGTTGTTTGGTCCTTTGAAGATTGGGACGCCAAGTTATGTATGTATTACAATTCCATTTACCAGAATGTCCCAAATGGAGAAGAGAGCTGACTATGTTGGGAACAAATCACTGTTACAAGACAATAGAAAACTCTTGGCATTCCACCAACTGATAGCAGCTGTGCTGCAAAGCCTTCATGGGACTGGGGTTTGGAAAAGTGAGGTACCAATGAGGTAGGAGAGGGAGAAAATAAAAAGAGCCACCTACTTTATAAATTCATCATTATAAACCTGAATCTTAGACTATTACGATGTAGTACTGATTTAAATGTTACCCTTTCAAGATCTGGATTTATTATATTAACTACATTTTTAAATTTACTAGCATCTTTCCAGAGCTATAAAACAAAATGCTTTGAGTAGGATGAAATTATGATATTCCTGAATCATCTGCTTTTTAAGCCAGTGAAATATTAAGTATCATTACTATGATTTCAAGACATAGAAACTTTTTTTTTTTTCTTGAGACTCACAGGGTCTCACTCTGTCATCCAGGCTAGAGTGCAGTGGTGCCATCAGAGCTCACTGCAACCTTAAACTCCTGGGCTCAAGTGATCCTCCTGCCTCAGACTCCCAAATAACTGGGACTAGAGGTGCATGCCACCACTCCTGGCTAATTTTCCTATTTTTTTGCAGAGATGGGGTCTCACTCTTGTTCAGGCTGGTCTCGAACTCCTGGCCTCAAGCAATCCTCCTGCCTCGGCCTCCCAAAGTGCTGGGATTACAGGCACGAGCCACAGCACCCAGCCTTGAAACTTTTGAAACTATTATTACACTGAGTTGGACATGCATGCTGCAAACTTCTTGGCTGTTTTATTTGATAAAATGCCTTAGTAATAAATCTTTTGTAAATCAGTTCCTTTAATTTTCATGATGTTTTTTTCCTAAGCGCACAACCTCCTAACTTAAGAGATTATTACTTAATATTAAAGTTTTAACATTTTGTGCTTTAGAAATAGAAATATGCATTTTATAATAGTACAGACTCAAATAAATGATTTGTACTGAGAAAGGAGAACTTGGTGTCTTTCTCATCCAAATTTCTCATCTAACTCAAATCTTAACTCGTCTCTAACAACAGAAGAATCACACAATATACAATGGCCCACAATCATTTATCTTGTACAATCCAGGGAATCAGGTTTTTTTTCCTAATCCTAAATTGAATATTATCTTTTGTATAGGAGGGACAAGAAAGGTAAGGGAGATATATAATTAAAACAATAAATGGCATCTCCCCGTCTCTCTTTCTGTCCCACTGATTAAAACATAAACTATAGACTTGGTAAAAATGCCAGTAAGAGTATGAGCCAAAAAGCAATACTGTCATTTTGGCCAAGTTATTTAATGCAGGTACAAAAGCAAAACTTTCATCTTTCAACCCATCTCTCCAAATAAGAATCTCGTTTGTTTGGTGGCCTCCATCAGAAGAAAAGTACTACAGAAAGGGGAAAGCAAAAGAGTCACATGAGGACAGACTTATGGCACTTCCGAAATGGACGTGAGAAATAGAACTTGTTTCTTCCTCTTTTACTTCCTATCCAAATGGAAGTTCTGGTTTCTAGTCAAAGAAGGGCTGTGAATATAAAGTTAAGATGACTTAACTCTACTTTTCAACTCTCAGACAGAAACTGATGCTCTTTGACCTTGCTAGAGAGGGTCAGTGTACACATCTACTTTCAGAAGTCAACTAAAAACTAACTTTGAGATTGTGCAATGTAAATAGAAAATGAGATTCACCCTGCTTATTTGCCTCTGAGCAAAAGCAAGCCTGACAGCAGGAGCTGACTTTTTTCCTATAAGACAATCTAACTCAATTATTAAATTAGTGCTGAATAATGTGTCAGGCATACATATACAAATGACAGGAAGTTGGGTAATTCCTAGTTGACTTACTATTTTATACTGATAACATTATCAATTCAAGAATTCCAAAAAGTTCTATACTAACTTGAAAGAGAAAACCATTTATGAAATATACCTCCGAATCCCAAAATCCTATGTCCTTGCTAATCAAAAAAATTTTGCTGGCAATTCAGTCACAGCATAACCCAGGTCTAAACAGCATTTAAGTGTTTAATGATTTGGTTTTTTAAATTATTGATTGAAAGTAGTCTTTCCTTAGGTCAATTTTATCTTCTTTCAAAAATATATTAACGAACAAAAACAGAAAGTCTTAACTCTAGAAACACCAGATACAATCGACTGTGAAACCTGTGCATGATTCTCAAATTTATATATTTTTTAAAATGCAACCAGCAAAGCCTAGAACTCCACCTAATTATTTTCGTACACGGTTCTTGTGTTCTATTGTCAAAGATGATCTAAATAAACATTCTCTTCTCTAGCAACCTATCTGCAACCCTGAAGAGATTCCTCCTACCCTGATGGGAATAGGAGTGGGCAGGTTAAGCAAAAGCTACAAGAGTGACAAATGTGGTGACCTGTGAATCATAAAAGAAGGTAGAAGTTATCATTTGACTTACAGCAACTGCTTCCAGAAGGAGCCCATTTTAGCACTGACTCAGGGAGCTCATCCAACAGACTAAAACAGAGTAAAATACAATGAATTTGTTTTCAGTCCCGTGATTCATTATTTTGATTAGAAAGCAAAACTCTAATTGTATGTTGGTAGGTCACCAAAATTATGATTTTCAATGCTTTTTTTACCCCACCTATAATGAATGGAAGGGTCAGTAGAAGTAGGAAGATCTCTTAATTCCCATTGATTAATTTTATATTAATCACCTAGAAACTAATGTAGGGGCAGAAAGGTGTGACACTTTCTCTCACCCATCATAATAAAGGTCACTGCTGACACTCCTATAACAAAAGACAGGTTAACAAGAGAAAAGCATAACAAATTTATTTAACCAAAGTTTTACACAACATGGGAGTCTTCAGAAATGAAGACTCAAAGACACAGGGAAAATTGTCTATTTTTATGCTTAGATTCCATGAAGAAAGGACAGCCGCATTGAAATGTGATTGAACATAGAGTAGTATCTAATAATAAACTGGCAGGGTAGGAGGGAGACCCAGCAAGGCCTCTTGGCCTCTGTGTATAGCATTCCTTCCTCGCAGGACCCCTCTGCAACGAAGGTCTGCAAGGGAGAAGGGAGAGAGCAACCTTTTTAGGGGGAGATGAGTTCTAGTTTCCATGACCTGTCTTGAGGAAGAGGAATTCTGGTTTCTATGACTCACTTGGGAAGAGAAGGAAGGGTGGGAGATAGGAGGGCAGAAAGTCAGAGAGACTTTGCTTCTGAGGCTTTCTCATCTCCTTCAGCTGAAAGTAGCATGTCAAAGTGCCATACTGTGGGGGTATAGTTTTCCAAAGCCCAACACTAAACAATGTACAATTATAGCATAATATAAATGCTTTAACTCAAATTTGTACATGTAGAAATGCAGAAGTAGGGACAATGTCGTCATTTCTGTGACATAAATTTGTATCAAAAAACCATAACGAAACACTGTAACTAATTTTTGGGATATTTTTTCTCCATTATTTACCATTGGCCAGGGGTTAATTATTCATATTGTTCTCCATTGGGCAGTGTTTTATGCTGTCCTGCGATTAAACAGGTTTAGGTTTTGGGGATGCTCAACCGGTAAGTACAATGCAAATAAATATTCCCAAATCCAAAAAAAATCCCAAATCTGAAACACTTCTGGTCCCAAGAATTTCAGGTAAAGGATTTTCAACCTGTATAAATATTCAACTAAAATTATTGATATGAGTGAGTAATTCACAAACTCAGGCACAGGCAGAATAGCAACAATAAATACATTGATCTAATATCACCCTGTCAGGAAAATAAAGGGCATAAGGGAGATATAGTGTTATGGTTGAATACGCAATCATGCCCTTATGGGGAAAATGTTATACTTTCTCAGCAAATTGAACAAATTATGATCATGTATTATATACTAAAAGAAATTTGAAAATGCCTACAGTTTATCTGAATTATAAACTACATACTGATAAAGGAGTATAACAATTCATATTTGTCTTCTTAAAAGAAAAATATACATATAATCATCAGAATTAAAATGCTAGCCTTTTAAATAACATTATTACTTTATTATATTACTCAAATTAAGTAAACTGATTTGGAAAACTAGATACCAAAACTGTTTATATATGTCCATTATTATGCTTTGATTTGACCTAGACTTCAAAAAATATCAGTTACATGAGGGTTGACATGAATACCACAATCACTGCCGCAAATAACTGATGTAGTTCTAGTATTGGCTTATATAAATGTTTTAGTTTTGGGTAAGGGACTAGGATGACCAAGATTCCCAGGGGAGAAATATTTCATATAATATAGATCAGTATTTACAAACGTAATCTGTATTAATCTGAATCTGCAGGCTAGCCTATTAAAAACTGATGCCACACTGAATTTGAAAATTGATTTCTACGAATTGGCTACCCCTTCGCCCTTTTGTACACATCTGTTGTGACTTGTCCTACTTAAAACTTAGCTGCTTTTTTCAATTGTGATATCTGTGGATAACTACTGTTGAGTGTATCTTGGTATAAGATGAAAAAAATGGCTATTCTGTGCTACATGCAGTTGACTTTTTTTAGGCCCGATCAGTGAGAGAACTGTAAAACAGTAACACACACTGTTCTTAGTCTGACCTAATTCTTATGCTAATAGAATCTAGGTGATAAAAAACTGAATGTGGAATATTAAAAATGTTTATGTGGTTGTAAGATTATCTCATATAAACAGCTCATATAAAAAATTTGTTTATTTCTTAAGAAACAAAACATACTTCCTCCATGACACTTAAAAAATATAACCCCTACTTGTCCCATTTCACAATGTTGCTTTGCACAGTATCAATCCTACCAAGCTCAGAATACTTCTACGTACTTGTACAATGCTAATTTGAAAATACTCTTCCTTGAAAACACCACCACCTAGAATCTAAGCTTTGGAAAACACCACGTAAAGGAATAGATATTTTACTTTATATTTTCCATTGTGATTCAAATACATGTGCTTTTATAGGTATTATATTAATGGATTTTATGTGTTAGTTGTTTGTTTTTTAAAAAAATATTTTTCTAATTAAAGAAATTTGCTTTGGTGGTCATGTTGGGTGAATGCCAATCTTCTCTGGGATATTATTTCCCTGCAGACCTGTTGCAGTAAATGATGAAATACTTGAAAATTCGTACTTTGTTTTAGCAGTCTGCACAGCCACAGGGTCCTTCAGGTTCCATTCCCAGGGAAGTTTCCCACACAGCCACCGCAGCATGCAGTAGCCAAGGATCTCAATGTCACTTCGTCTGGACAGGGCTATAGGAGTAAGCATTAAGAGAGAAAGATGAGGGATAAGCAAGTTCTTGAGAAATGGAGAAATGTTTGAGTGAACTACTATTGATGAAATATGAAAAAGCCAAATGGGCAAAGTGTTTTGTTTGTTCAGCTGGAGTAAAACTTAAACGCCTAAGCATTTGGTCCCAGTCCACAGACAGGCAGTGACTTGTTGCTGTTGAAAGTAAGGGTCAGTTTCCTCAACCTCCTCCAACTTCATCTTTCCTTAGTCTGGCCTGTCACATGAACTTGATCCCCATGGCCTCTGACATGATCCAGACAACCCATAACCCGGCACCAACACTTTCTCAAAGAGCCAAGCAGTAAAACAAAGAAATAAATGTCTGCAGCTAAATTGCTAACATATGTTCCAGGAAGTCCATGGGGTCTGTACTGGTCATGCAGAGACCCTTTGAATGCAGACTAAACATTGATGGCCTTTCCTGTTCCACTCTTACTGGTACATTTGAAGCTGGAAGAATATGACAAAACTGCCATCTAGTGTGCAGTATTAAAAAACAGGTCTGTCTTAAGATTTTTCAATTATATGAAAATATAATAAAATATGCCTGCTCCTTTTGATATACAGTGCTAAAATTTTACAAATATTATTTTTAGATAAAAGCAGCAACAAGCTAAAATTCCGGTCCCATATCCTAAATAGAAAATATAAAAGTGGAGCAACGGTGTGAGGGGTTGGGGCAGAGGTGATGGGGAGTAGATTTTGAAGCCAACTAGAGGCTTTCAAAATTTAATATAAGATGGCTTTTCATGAAAAATATATTAAAAGAACATTTTCAGGCCCTTGTAAATATGTATATCAAGCTATTAAGTGCTGTAGACTAATTTCATCATAATTTTCTAGATTTTTAAGTGCCTTATATCAAAAGATGGACAATGAAATCTAAGAAACGTGTCAAATATAACTGATACTTATTAACAAATCACTGAAATAATGATTAAAACATTAGCAAATACCCATAAAATAAACTCATTTTTACAGCCATTCCAAACTGTTATAAAACAATAGGCTGGTATTTACATTTCTACCATTACTTGAATGTTCATCTGTGTAGGGATATATAAGCTCCTAAGAGCAATAAGAGGCTGTTAAATCTGCTGTAAACAGGTCTCCTATTTTATTACATTTCATTAAATAAACTCTGAAAAGTTACTCAGTGAACTTAGTTTTTAATTTAAAAAGTCATTTACTAAGAACAATGCTGCCAGCACATCATAACTTCTTTTGGTTACCATACATAAGTTATTATAAAAGCAGAAGACAAGATTAGCTCTTACACACACTCTATCTTAACTGCTATTAGAGTATTGGATTATTAAAGGCCCTTCAATCTCGCAGAATGCTACAGTCCCATGGGTGCCATTTGCTTTCTGCACAAGCTTCAACAATGTCCTAATGCAAGACTTGGCTCTCATATTAAAATAAAAACACAATCTCTACCACACTGTTCTGTAGTGATTTCTTCAGTAATAAATCTCCCATTAATAATGGAATGGTTCCATTTGTACAGATGTGTTCACAAGTCCCTTTTTTCCATTAGGGCAATTCCCGATTACCACCACTTAAAAAAATTCACATCCTCTAATTTTCAAAATATGATATTCTGGCACCTGTTTGGATGACACAGGTTACATACAAGAGGCCCTCTGAGGAAAAACAACCAGAATTAAAATAGAATGAACCTTCCTAGCCACTTTCCCCCTCCCCCCCAGCAACTGAGGGATTAATTGATATGAAGCTATAAGTAATGACAAGTCATTTAGATTTCTGAAGCCAATCTTTCATAAACTAGTCTTCATTTGAAATAGCCCTTTGAGAGTTAACTTTACTTCACTATTATAGTTTGGTCTTACCTAATTAAAATACTTCATCACATTTTTCAATCTTTTCCTTATTTTCTTTCGCTGCACATATACATTAATAACTATGGTTAGTTGAAAGTTTTTGCCACTGTTTCTACTAAGTCCTACAGAAATACACATAATGCTAAAGAGAACATCAAATAGTCACCCTTTTCTGTCATTAAAGAGATAAAAGCATTAAATATATTTCTGAGTACATACCTCTATCTGAAATTCCCTCCCAGAGAAACAAATTGAAAAGTTTGACTTGTTTTAGTAAAGTTAAAATCTCAGACTCTACCAATGATTATGTCTTCTTTCCAACTATTGTACACAGAAGAGTAATTTTAATACCTGTTAAATTAATTAAAAACAAATATTCTAGATGACAATATTAGAATCTATGTGTGCATGTATAATTTATACAAAGAATTGATCATAGTTGACGAAGAATATTAATATGTAACTATAAAAAATATTTTTAATTTGAAAGTTGCTTCATTACACAATTTTTAAATTCATTTTAAAACATGCTAAACAAAGCAGTAAATGGAAAAGAGCTCTAGACTAGGAAGGAGATCCAATTCTGGCTCTACCACTATTGCATTTTCAGCTCTAAGAACAGATGATGTTGGGCAATATATTTCTTTTTAATATATTTTCATTCATTTGGATAGAAAACATACTATGGATTGTTTTGTTTCTGAGTTATCTATCTACATAATTTATTTATAATACATAAGTTTCTTCAGCTGCATTTGGTAATTAATATAACCATTAACAGTATGTTTTCATATAGCTGTCCTAAAAATCAAACTTTTACTATTGTTTGGAAATGTAGTCAAACTTAGTTATCAATAAAACTTTTTCCTATAAACATTCTCAAGTTATATTCTAAATATTATTTAGCAACTGATTTATATTCGGCTCACTAATGTGGAGCTATGTAAATCACTCTTTGTTGAAAGCCTGTGGTATTTTCATTATTCAACTTTTCTAAATTATAAAGTATTGCTGAGAGTAACAACAATAAAAAAGGCACAGGTGGGAACTTAAATTCTATTTCACTAAAAAGAAGATTCCAAAAACAGCTCGCAGTGGAATGCATAATTAAAATTAAAAAATGACATGATTTATGGAGAGCTGCTACTATGCCAGGCACTCTACCTGCTTTTCTCATTTAATCATTCGAACAATATAAGGTATATATTATTAACTCTGTTAACAAATAAGAAAAATAAGAGTCTCAGAGAAGTTAAATAACTTACTCAATATCACAGAGCCAAAAATTGACAGAGCTCAGAACTGAAATCAAAGTCTTTCAGAATCCAAAGCCTGTGCCCAATCTAACAATTAATTTGCCTCCGTTATTAGTTTTAACACTATTCAAACAACATTACACACATGACTTCCACAGTGAGGGAAGTATTTAAAGCAGGCATTTTAACTTAAAATACTAAGACATACTGACACAAAAATAGTTGTTTTGGCAAGGAATAACTAAGCTGCATCACTGACCAACTTTTTCATGCAACCATCCTTTCATGAAATGATTTCTTTAAAGCTATTTCATTCTGATAAAGAAGGATCTCTAGTCAAAGTATTTATTTTTAAAGTGTTAAATGGCCCTTCCAAGCTGGTACAAGAACAACAGAGGAGTGATCTTAAAGCACTAGTGCTTATTCTAAAGACAAACTGGAGTAAAATTAACCAGGCTCATTCACTAAATGAATGAAAGAGGAATTGGAAGAAAAAGAAAAGACTAAGTTAATTCCAAAATTGTTCTGCTTATTTGCCTAAGGTGTTTTCTGTTTAGTTTTACTTCTCATACAGAGTAATATTATGGAGTATGAAGAAAACAAGGTTTGGTAGAAAATAATAAAGTGAACTTGATAACTTTTGCCTCAAGCAGACAGGGTTTAAATGCCCAAAATATTAGTATTTGTGCTCAGAAATGACAATAAGAAAGAGAAAACATCTGAATAAGATGCTCACCTGACAGGGTGAATGGTGACTATTTGCAGAACAAATTTAAAGTTTATTCTTAGTTTTCCAACTGGTAACCTATGTAATTCAGTGTTTTGTCAAATAGGATATATAAAAAGCTGGTAAATTTTATGGTGACCGTGATTTACTGCAATTTCAAAAAGGATATTAGGAAAGTAGAATGCAATGTGTCATATTTCAAATAAAATATTAAACTCAGGTTTCTTATTTTTTCAGAACTTTTTAAATTCCAAGCCCTAGTTTTTTTGTGAAACACTACTGTGTGAAACTTAGGAAAGGTTACTCAACAGAGCAAAGGTATCTTACATTTGGCCAATGTATATTCTTAACCCAACCAAATAGTTCAACTAAAAAGCCAAGATATATGTCAAGACTTTAAAAGTCATGACTAAATGTAAAAAGTGGGCTTATGCCAATATAGAAAAAAGTATTCATTATTGGTTATGTTTTACCCAAAGACTATTTATAGCAGTCAAATTTACATGAAAGAAGAAATAAACAGTATGTTATTCTGACTACTAACATGCAACAGGGAATGTTAGTAACTTGATGGTTTACCTTGCTATCTTATCATAATAGAAAAATGGGTTACCTTTTTTGAATTATTGGTTAAGAAGATAAGTAGTGTGTAAACCATGTTATTTCCCCAAGTTTGGTAACATGAAAATACATTTTCAGTTTATTTCACATATATTCTGTAAGCTGAAGTATTAGAGTAAAATGAAACCATGCAAGAAACAACACAAGCCTTGGATTTCACATACCACAGCAATTGGCAAAAATAAAAAAGTATGTAATATATTTCTTTCCTTGATACTAAATATATTATATAAACAAAAGGACAGTTAAAATGCAATTTAAATATATTTTATGGTCATCAATGATGTCAAATTAAAACAGGTATTATACACTCAATGCACAGGTCTGAAGTATTTAAAAAAGCTCAATATGTTAAATGCAGTATATCTCTAGAGAAATTAGGTATTGACTGCATGCCTCAGTGAGTAGAAAAATCTACAAAAATCTATATCACACATTGATCTAAATATTGCTTTTTAACATTCCTAAGAATGTAACAAATTTTAAAATAGTATATTTGACACAAATATCATTCTCTTTAATTATCAGGCAACAAGCCCAAACTATGTCAATGTTTATACATGCTAATTTTTATGAAGAATAAAAAATTAATAATGGAAGAAATAAGCCCAACATATATTACTCTGATTTTATACTAAATGAAGCACTTTAGCCACTTAGAAAATACCTCTAGGTCACACAAGAGAATTGAGTTTGGAAGAATAACCACAGTTTTCAAAAATATATGCAGATATATAGATTGTGGCAGCTCTAGGAATAGTTATCTATCCATTCATCCATCTGTCCCTCCGTCTCTAGCTATCTCTATGCATATTTTTTGGTTTGTGATAACACAAGATAATAGACAAAATGGTTTTTTCTTTTTTTCCCCTTTCAATTACTCTCCTTTTACATAAAGTTGAATTAGAAATTGCTTAAGTGAAATGGCTGATTATAAAAACCCAATTAATCCACAGAAAAATGAGATTTAGCTTCATTTTTTGAATAATCACTACAAAAAGTAGCAGAGACCAGATAGTCTGATCAGGTTAACAGTCCCTAGTTAGCACTTAACTCATAAGTCAGTTTTACACTGAAGCCTGCATATTTCTCGTGGCCTGACCAGACACAGATATATATACCTAACACTTTTGCTTTGACAACTAGAAGTTCTATATCCTAATGATAGTATTTTTGCTCTTTATGCTTTCCTTTGCATTATCTTTCCTCAGTATTTATTTGATCTCATAGCTGAACTGGTATAGAAAAGATTTTTCTGAGATTAAACTACATAGTGACTGTACTAAAAGTAAACACATGAATATTTATAAATCTAACCTGCATTTACCTATAAGGATTTATGGCGCTATTTATTCTGGTTTCTAAATATGGCTAAATGATTATTTCATTTCTAATAAAATTCTAAACTGAGATGTTTTATTTTGGAAAATTAAATACAAAATATTAGGAATGAATATTATTCAGACATTTGAAGATATCAAACCTCCTATTTTATACTCCAGACTAAAACTGCATATTAAAATGTCAGCAAATGCGTGTATGTATCTATGTATGTATGTATATATGTGCATATATATGTATATCTGTATTTATATCTGAATCTGTTAATACATATATAGATACCGATATGCCTGGAAGTATAGTGTAAATCCTATTTAAAATGCATTAAGAGAATCTACTATTTTATAGGAATCCTGAGAAATCTCTGATAAAAACGAATATTCATTCCAGCATATAACTTTCTAGCAATTACCAAAAATATTCCTCCTGGGGATGTAATGTCATCTTTCTAGAATCATTCTCAGTTCAATCTTCTCCCCAAAGACCTAGTGTGGTAAAATCTACCCAACACATTCAACATGTATTATGATTTAGAGAGAAAAAAATTTAAGTAGGCTACAGAATAAAAATCTGTTCAAATCTTTCATGAAGACAGTACAATGAAAACACCACCCTAAACTATGGAAGTAACTGAAGAGGACTTTCAGAATTACCGAAGTCCAAACATTGACCAGACCAACACATAACAAGTCTACTTCCCCTTCACAATCACAATGGTTTCTTAGCTATTTTAATACTCAGAACCAGATTGGAGCAATATTAGAGCTATTGGTTAAAATAAGTGGCCCAATCACAAGCTGGTATCATTACTAATATAACTGGACCAATGCTTATCTGTATGATGAATTCCCAGTTATACCACTATCTAAAAAGGACTTTAAGGCTTCTGAAAATTCTATTAGGTATAATAGAATAAATCTGACAAAGATGAAGAATGGAATTGACTGAGAGTGAAAGAACTTTAAATTGAAAAAAAAAAAACTATCAATGAGCATTTAATTCTTATATTTCTTAATTTAATTAAAGATACGTCTCATTTTATCTTTAAGTATTCATTGATTTATAACAATGTGAATGGCAAAAAATTATTCAACACTATAAAATTTCTGAGTGATCATTATTTTTTAACCAAACTATACTTAAAAAAAAATGTAATGATTTCTTTTACTCTGATCAGGAATATAGAAGCTAATTTCCATTTCAGAAAATTTAACCAATGATTCTTTCTGAAAAGAAAGTATACAATTGATATACTTGTTTCCCTTCTTCATTGGCCTACCTTAAACTAGTGTGGATTTTAATTGCTCTGGAAAATGATCAAGACCTTCTACATTACATGGTCAATGGACCTTTTAATAGAAAAGGCAATAATATACCATTGTTTTCACCAACTAAAACTTGTTAGAAAGTATCAGTTTAGGGTTCAACAACCATTAATAAGTGGAAATATCTAATTGTTAAGTGAAAATGTGGTCCTTTCAAAGCTGTTTAAAAATTATTTGTTTGGTTTAGCATATTTGAAAATACTGTTATAAACAAAGTTTACAAAGAATATAATTTTGAAAGCCAAAGTTTTTCAATAATCACCATTTTTTCACTAGCATAATATTAGAATTGACTTTTTGTCTTGCTGACAGAGCAACTAAGAAAGTACAGTTGCATTGACCATATTGATTGTGAACAAAGCAACCATCAGTGGGACTCTGCACCATATATTTTCAATATTGACCTTCTACTTCCTTTTCCATGGCTTTCTGGGTCGGCTATTGGATTTGGACTGCAGTGTAATAAACAGCTAAGGTTTAATTAATGGTAAATGAATACAAGACATAGGTTATGACTTTAACTAATTAGGGAATTGTTGAATTAAGTCTGCCTTGGAATGCAAGGCAGTACAATCAATATCCAATAAAAGGACTATGTATGTAATTTACCTGCAAATGTGTTTCCAATACCATCAAAGTGAGTTTAAATAAGTAAGATATATGAAAGGCAACTAGGAGAGATTTCCACAAGTTAACACTTTATAGTTTCAGAAAAGATATCCTTATTGTTGAGAGATGGTATCTTCTAAAGCTCTGATAATGGCACAATGGAAAAATAGGAATAATCGTTCACATATGCACCTTTACTAAATCTGTGATATTCACTACAGCATAAAAATTCAGCGCTGACCTCCAAGTTTAACCTATACAAACTAGTGATTTTCTGGCCAAAATGAGCATCAAGTTTTGCTATGTTGATACCCCTTTGCTCCCTCATCGCTTGTCCTAGTCTGTATCTCCTCCCACTGTTAGAAGAAATATTAATTGGCATAACAGGAATTCACTACTTTTGAAAAACAATCTTACCAGTGCTTTCATTCTTCAAACTATTCAAAGGTCATTTCATGCAGCCTTATTACCCTTGACTCTAATCATTCTTCTGAAATAAAAATAAGGAAAAGAAAAAAGAAACTCACCTACTCCCTTATGGGCATCCAAGCTAGTAAACTCTATTGTCCCATTATGGCCTTTTCTAGGATTTTCCTGATACTGTTTGTGGTTCCCACTGGGACAATATCTGTAGGCAAGTCCATAATCTGCAAGATAAACCTGGAAGACATGAACAGACAAATGAATAATGCTTTTGTCCTCTGAAAATATAACCTTTTTAATTAAGTCTTAAGAAACTGATAGGTTAAGAACAGCCTCAGATCTACATTTTATTAAACCAAATGGTACCTTAGGATAAAGTATATACAACTGGGGGCCATAATAACTAACTTTCCAACTTAAATCCTTACTTCATCATTGGCATATCTTATTTCTGAGTTGACTTAGATTTTTAATCTTTTTATTTTGCTCCTAAATTCCCTTCCCTCCAGGTGGGCATCTAGACATCATAAACCACAATATGTCTTTTTATCTGTATTCATGCAGTTTATGAGGCTCTGCCTTTTCTTGTAACCCCTCCCTGAAACACAAACCTGTTTCAAAGCAGGAAGGAGAGATGAGAGCAAACATTAACAAAATATACAGTTGACTCTTGAACAACTTGGGTTTTAACTGTGTGGGTCTACCTTTACACAAATTTTCTTTTGCCTCTGCCACCCCAGAGAGAGCGAGAGCAAGACTAACCTATTCCTCCTCCTCCTCCTCGGCTGCCTCAATGTGAAGACAATGAGGATGAAGACCTTTATGATGATCCACTTCCACTTAATAAATAGTAAATATATTTTCTTTTCCTTATGATTTATTCGTTATTTTTAAATTTCAAAATATTAAGGGGGTACAAATGTTTTTATTACATGAATACCTCGTATAATGCGTAAGTCAGGGCTGATTTTCTTAATATTATTTTTCTATAGCTTACTTCATTGTAAGAAAAAGTATATAATACAGCATATTAGACATATATCATACAAAATATGCATTAACTGTTTATCTTATTGATAAGGTCAACAGTAGGCTAGTAGTAGTTAAGTTTTGGGGATTCAAAAATTATATGCAAATTTTCAACTATGCAGGAGGGGCTCAGAGCCTCTAACCCAGCATTGTTCAGGGTCAATTGTAAATCTAATGTTACAAGAGTTGTATTAACAAGAAATATAAAAATAGTGAATAGACTATATGAAGTAATAACTCAAAAAAAAAAAAAAAACCCAGAAAATACCATCATGTTATCTGTATTTAAGAATGGAACATCAGCACAGGACTTTTGGCCTTTCAGATCATCACTATTACCTTTGTAAGTCACTCAGAATGGCAAGCAGGGTCATCAAACAGAATATAGGTCATTAAAAGTGAGGTAGCAATTCAAGTGAATTTACCTCAGATTACTTTTGGAAAGAGAAGGAACATGGGAGGAGTAGTTTTACAGATATAGCATACACTGGATGGAGAACTGTTTTGACTAGACATTTATTATGACATGCAGTCAGAGAACAGTAGTTTCCAACTATATGTTACCATACTCCCCCACCAAAAAAAAAGAAAAAAAAAAAAGCAGTTTCAACTTTTCAAAGGTATCATTTCATATACATTTCTTTAAAATTTAGCGATTTGGGCAATGTTTCATAATGTAGCTTCAAGATACTAGAGTATTGAAACATAATCTGCACTTTAAAATATAATATCTATTAAAAGAAAACAGCATTTGAATTTTAGTTTAAGTTTTTGGCTTTAAGATAACCGAAGTAGGAGATATTTTAAACTTTAGAATATAAAGAGCACAGAGTTTTCTTCATTTGTTGAAGTAACTTGCTAGACTGTCTGAAAACAAATATTTCAGTCTGTCTCTCTTTCCTACAGATACTGTTTTTCAACATGGCCTCAGAAGTAACTGATCTCACTGCCCTAAGTAAACTAGACATTTCAGGATCAGATAGAGAACCAGTTGCTTGCCTTCACTGTTTCTGATGCATTTTGTCTTTATTTCAAGAACTAAATAGACTTGACATTGCAAAGCAGATATCCCAAAAAGTATACATTGATAATTCAGCAAATGGAATCATATTTATGCAAGTGGA
The DNA here is from genome assembly GCA_004363605.1 of Indri indri. Taxonomy (NCBI): domain Eukaryota; kingdom Metazoa; phylum Chordata; class Mammalia; order Primates; family Indriidae; genus Indri; species Indri indri. Next base: position 59,787 of record RJWJ010001689.1, read on the forward strand.
ATACAGGAGACCAGTTTACTATTTTAAAAAAAGAGCTATCAAGAGGCTTTTTATGTAGTCATTAGCCCCAAAATTAAGTTCTAAATTTTATGGAATGCCTACTATGTACCATACACAGTATGCTAAATGCTTTACATTTATTGACCTATGCCATCATCAGAGAACTCCTATAGGGAGGTACCATTATCTCTCATTTCATTTATATGGAGGTTATGTGAATCGTATGGCAAAATAAAGTCAGGATTCTATGGCACTTTTGACTGTGGAGCCTTTACTCTCAATCACTGTCAAAGGGAAATTGTACCAGACAAGTTAAACAGATAAGGAAGACTTCATTCAACACTATTGCAATAAGGGAGAGAGATTAGTACAATAGGGAAGAAAGTTTGAACTCGAATCCACTGAAACAAAAGGCGGTAAAGTTTTTAAGCACTGGGAAGAGCTAGTGCAAAAGTACTAGAGGAAGTTAGGGGGAAGTTGGCCAATGTGAATAAGCCATCTATGTTTGCCAATTGGTGCTTAGGCTCCTACATCCCAAGGAGACTACTATCCTGCAAAGGGATGAGTCCCATTCCTGGGTTGTGAAACCAGCAAGAGGCTGGCAAAAGATTTACATTTCAAAGGGGCAGTGAAACAATTTACAATTTCAAGTTTTCTTAAATAAATGTGCATTAAAAATGGAGGTCAGGGGCCTACAGTCAGGAAGAAACCTGTCAAAAATTTAGCCAAGCTGAGGGGAACATTAAGGCTGTCTTGATCACTACTGAACTACAGGCCTCACGGGGTTGCTTCAACTTTGAAGGGCAGTAGAGAGTTTACATATAAAATAAAGACAAGAAGCTAACAATACAATAAAGACATACTTGTTTGCTATTTTAGTCAATGAATATTTCAGACTAAAAGTGATTTAAAATATGCATGGTTGCAACCTCAAGGAGCATAAATTCTAAGGAAAAAAATCTCTCAAGCAACACTTGCTATTATTCAACCAACCAGAAATGCTCTTGGTGATTTTAATAGAGATTTACAGGTAGGATTCAAATCATCATAAAAGGCAACTGAACAAAATAGTAAAGTTTAAGATTCCTTTAGCAAAATGAACAACTATCCATCCCTACCCCCACCTCCATATATATCTTCTTTTTTTTTTTTTTTTTTTTCCAGATTGGAGTTTTATCTACTACTTTAGCATATGGTTCAAAATATTTATATTCTTGTAGATTCTAAGAATTCTCTTAGAATCTACAGGATATTTATATTCTAAATATATTTTAGAGTATTTATATTTATATTCTAAATATATATTCTTAGAATTCTCTTAGAATCTACAGGAATATGAATATTCTTTACAGAATTCTAGGAAAGATTCTCTAAAATTCACATGAAAGTTTTGCCACTAGCATATATTAATATATTTTTAAAATACAGATTATGGGGCACTACTGATGAGATCTAGGAGTGACTGCCTTTGGTGCATAGGAATTATATGTGAGAGTAAGTAACTAATAATCTGTCCCAGTAGTCAAAATGTTGACACATTTTTTGACTTGTTGGGGCTCAGAAAATAATACTCCCAAATATGGTACTTCAGCGTACTGAGTGCTTTGAATTAAAGAAAATTGAAAGGCCTCAGAAATAAGCCTCAGAACCAAGGTCTCTCTCTGACCTTCCCTTATACCCGCCCTCTTATCCCTTTTCTTGCTGGAAGCACCAAAAGGGGCTTTCTCTGAAGTTCCCTTATGTGATTAAGGGAAGCTCCTCCAGAAGAAATGCAACTGTCTTAAAACTCCCTCCCTAAAAATCTCATCAAATAACCAGAAAAGATTAACCAGCAGAGAACACACAAAAAATTGTAACCACACCTGGATAGACTTTTCATCTATTTTTCTGAGGGCAGCTCCAAGAGATTATCTGGGATCCTCTATCTGCATAACAAGACACCCTTGTTCACAGTGAAGTTCCACCCCTCGCCTTCTTGCAATTCGCCAGGAACTCTCCCAGAGCTTGAGAAACTTTGTCCAAGGCCAGTTAATTGTTCTTTGGGCTCAATCATTTCCCTTACAAATCATTTACCTCTAAAACTGTCTACAACTCCCCCAACCTCCCGCTCGCATATGAAGAGGGTGTTTAAGCATCAACCATATTGGCCCTTCTTTGAGCCTCATATTTGCAGGGCCTCTGTGTCCATGTACACGTTAATAAATTCATATGCCTTCTTTCCCTGTTAATCTGTCTACTGTCAGCTCATTCCAGTGAATCTTCAGAAAGGGCAGAAGGAAAGTTTTCTCTTTGACCCTAAACACTCAAATTAGGTCAAACTGAGAGTTCTATAATACTAAAGTAACAGTAGAGACAGCCTAGAATTTTGCTAGAACAATTCAAAAAAAGGGAAAAAAAATAAAAAGGTTGGAAAGTGTTGTCAAACAAGAAGAGGAATGGAGGAAAGGAAGTAACATTTGTTGAGGCTCCATTATGTAATAATCACTAGGCAAAGTACCTTTCACAAATTATTTCATTAAATTCAGACAACCACACACAGCCAGGTAGCACTGGTTTTACTCTACATATGAGAAAGCTGAGCAACTCAACAATTATTCATAAATAACTTGCCCAAGTCACGAAGCTAGTAAAGGATGAAAGCAGGATTCAAGTCCAGACCAGTATGACTTTCAAGTTCCATTCTCTTTTTTAAACAATATAGAATTGGGGCTTCTGTCAATTTCTGAAATTATATTGAAGTCAAAAGTAAGTTTAAGAAGAACTCAATCTATAGCAGGGGTCACAGTCTAAGTCCTATTTTTGTATGCCCTAAAGTTAAGAATGATTTTTTTTTTCATTTTTATAGAAAGGAAGGAAAGGAAGGAAGGAAAGAAGGAGAAATGCAACAGAAAACCGTATGTGACCCACAGAGCTCATAGTAGCCTAAAATATTTGATATCTGACTCTTTATAGAAAAAGTTTGCCACTCTAATCTAGAATAAAATTTGGCTTAACTTTTTTTTATATATATTATCCTTTTTTTCTCTGTGAAATCAAAAATAACTAGCTAATATTTTTCACTTTAAGTATAAATATTATAATACCCCTGGTTTTAAACAAGCCTATCTAGGAAACTCAAGATTTACACCAGGATTGGGTAAGGGGTGGCTATTTGCATGGTAATAAGACTAGCCATAGGAATATATATAAATGGCTAGCTCCTTAATGCATTTTAAATGATTTCCTTTTTATGCACTTTGTTTGCATGTAATAACCATTTCCATTCTCCATGAGGACAAGAGACAGTCCTACCCACTTTCCTTCACTTTGACTCAGAGATCTATTACACTGTATTGCCTCTCATATGGTACTCACTTTTTCTCACCTTTCTTAGATATCTATTATGTTTTTTAACAACTTTGTGAAGTAGATAGGAAAGATGTATTAGGTAGATAGTAAGGGATTCCGGGTCTCCTAGGGACGAAAGTGGGTGCTGTTGCCGCCATCTTGGTCCTGTCTAACTCTAATTCTCCATACCTGGGGAGGAGGGAATACCTTATGAATCTGCCAGTCAGAACTTGGTGCCCCAGCTGCAAAGAATGCAGAGGAGACTCTAGCCCACAGGACAAGCCACATGGGTCCCATAAAGTCCAGAAAGTGACCTAGAACCCACATGTGCAGTCAGGCTCAGGTCATGCAGCTCCCCAACTATCCAATCAAAGTGGTTCTATGGTGATGTGCGAACCACGGAGGGTCCCTATCCAGACACCATAAAACAAGACCCAGACCATAACCAAGCTCTCTTTTTGTGCCCTTCCTTTGGCTATCACTTTGCTGCAAAAATGGGTCCAGTCGTCATCTGTGGCGTATGTACCATGCTCTATAAACCTGTATCTTGCTCTTGCTCTATAATCCTATCTTTCTCTCCTTGATAGGCCCCATTTTCGTGCTTGCCTAACTTTGGTATGTCTGGTCATTCTTCAGCCATGATCGTGCCAAGAACCAACATTTCAGACTGAAACCTGACAGATGTATGTCATTATCCACATTTAACAGATAAAAAATGATGTATGCCCCCAGATAATGTAAGTTAACCAATACTAAGTACAGCTTCTACAAGGGTTTTATTGTTTTAGTGAACTTCTCAGCTTCTCAATTAGATTCAACACCTAATTTGAACTAATTCTTTCATGGACTTTCAATTTTAATATTGAAAACGCAGTGTGGCAGCCACTGAGGTGCAATGTCATCAAGAAAGATGTGATCTTTCACCTGTGAGGAATGCAATGCAATAAGCTGACAGACTCCAGGGGCAGGGCCACTGGGACCTGCCACGGCAGGAGAGCCAAGGCCACACTCTTCCAGGCAGGCCCCACCAATGACTGATCATGGAGAGTGTATGGCCATTTCTCTCCAACTAGAGTCTCTTCTAATGGGCAATTTTCACTTTGTCAGATCTGCATCATAGTCTGAGGCTCTCCCTCCCCAATTCTGCTTCTTGTCTCCTTTTCTCTCTCAAGTGTCAGATCGACATTCCCCTCTGAAAGCTCTCCCAGTCCAGTCCTGCTTCCTCCCCTTCTATCTGTCATGGCTATTATACCTCCTCCCCCTCTCCCACCATAAAGCCCTTGCACTTGTAATTCTGTCTCAGCATCTGCCTCCCTGAGAAGCCAATTTGACACAGGTGGTCAATAAATCACAGCCTTGATTAATGAATGAAATGAAGATAAATAAATTAGCCTTTGAGTATGACCATGAAAAACATAATTTTCCCTTTACTAAGCAGGCCTGTCTCAAAAATCCACTTCCTATTTTACTGAGCCAGATTTCACCCATGTGTGCCATATTCTCAAGTTCTACACTTAGTTAAGCCTTTACTTCCAGTCTCCTTTGTTTCCTGATGCTTGTAGGCTCTCACACTGCTTTATTTTTCCAGATGGACGGGTAAAGCTAATGGTTAAGGAGCACTCTGTGAAAGGTTCTTCACTGTGATCCCCTCCAGGGATACCCCAAGTGCTTTTATCCACTTTCTACTATACTGCCCGGATTCACCACTCACACCTGAATCCTATTTTTGTATATAGAGATCCCTTTAACTACAAGGCAATGTATTGGGTTTTCGCCCACGTTCACGTAAATTTGCTATTTTAACTATATACGAAGTTATTTAGCTTTTCTTTTACTTATATCTTGGCTCCACATATAGAGGCTGTAAGCTCTCAGGGGACAAGAGACCAGGATAATGTTATATATACATTTTGTATCCCTAACAGCACCTAACCTAAGGCCTTCTGCACAGGTTTGAATAAATTTTTTATTTATTTGACTTGATGATAGTAATTGAACAAATTGAACTACATTCGTTTCAACAGATATTTGAGTGCCAAATATGATAAACTATCGGGAATTGTACAATTTAAAATGGAAAGAAAAAGAAAAAAGAATGCATATTTATTGAATACTTGTTATGTAAGAGCGTTAAATGATTTACAGAAGTCAAATGATTTAACATTCATGACCCTAAGAAGTTATTTTAATATTTTTGAGGAAGAGAAAATAGGATGAGTAAGGTGAGCTGCTCTGTATAAAACAAATAAACTTCTAGAAACTGGCAAAGCCGGGATTTGAACCTAAATCAGTCTGACCAGAAGGCTATTTTTTTCCATATGTCCCAAATAGAGGACAAGGAGATGGCATAAGCACATCTACAGGCCTAGAGATAACATGTATTCTGACAAAAGCATAATAATCTATGAGATTTCACAGCAAGGAAAGGATATTTCTAACAGGAAGACTCAGAGAAAGAAGTAATATTTAGTTGGGCCCTGAAAAATATCTAAGATTTCCACAGTTGGAGACAGAGAAGAAATAACACACAACAGGGAAAACCAGGGCATGGGTCAGTGTGAGACCAGAAAGGTTGGTGGAAACACAACACAAGCTAGAAAAAAAGGTTTGCATCAGTTTGCAGAGAGCCTTGGAAGCCATGTTATGAAGACAGGACACAATTTTTGTAAGTAAACAGATGTCACTGAATGTTTTTTTAGCAAGGAATAAATAAATAATATTACTAGTACTGGCAGCATCATAAGAAGGAAATGGAAGCAGAGAGTCCAGGCTAGAGGCAATGCGAGGTTGGACCTCCCATTGCTGGTGAACAGAAGGGAAACGAAGAAGAGAGCCATTAAGTTACTGGGAAGTGGGTTGCGAGAGTCAAAAGATAACTCTGAAAACAGTTTAACTGGCTGGGTAGCTGAGGATTCAATAAATAGAGAAAAGGAGTAAGCAGAGGAAGAGGAGATTTGGAAAGAAAATTATTTAATCACTTCTGTACTAAAAGCAAACTGGCTGATCGGTGACTAACACCCTAATCCAGCTACCTCCTTGTTCTGTCAGTTTAGGGAGAACTGAGTGACAGAGTAGTAGCTGACGGAAAAAAGTAAAGGGCCTCCTTCCCATCAAAGGTGACTGCCTTCCTGCTCCTTAAGCAACCAGGAATCCTGAGTGCTGAACAGTTAGCCTGGCTCAAATGAAAGCATTTCTCAATACTTGATACGATGTTGATATGATTGATAGGAGAAAATAAGCTGAAGAAGGGATGTAAGACATTTGGAGCTGGCAAAGAAAGAAGCAGGACACTAATGTGAACAAATGTCATTGTGCATTGGGATGGGACCACCCATTAAATCACATTTGTTCACTATCTTACCTCCACCATGCAGATTCACATTAGAGAACAGACGCATATACAGTCCCGAAAATGAGGCTCACTTTTGAAGAGCGATGTTGAGTAGATACACTCAATTTTTCCTGTCATACAATCTAATACCTTATAATTTAGACTATCTTACACAATTAAATCCTTTTAATTAGCATACCCTATTGTAAAAAAAAAGGTGCTAGCTTACTTTTCAACCATGAGGTTTATTAGAATAAGCATGAAAATATATTTTTCAAAACTATAGTTTGACACTTTATCTTTTAGTGAGCTGTATGGTCTGCAGTTTGTTTTTTGATGGAAGCAACATGTGCTTATTCTTAAAATAATCTGCTTATATGTTGGATTTTTTTTCCTCCTAGATCTCATCATTACCTATTCATATTTACAATCTGGAATTGTATCCTTTCTGTTCCTTTACATTTACTATTCACCGAGAGTGAGTGAGCGACTTCAAGACACACCCATGAAGTTACCCAACAAGCGCCAGAGAAGTCACACCTCTTACCATTATCACTTCACTGCCTCCACCGCCCTGCAGGCCCACGTCTGGGGCTGCCTCGAATGCTGCCATGAATTCAAGTGTCCAAACACTGAGGTATATTTAGCAATATTCTAAATGATATCAGCATTTTGACCCCATGACCTGCTATTCTATTCCTTCCTGGCAGGATGTGAAAACCTATTTGATCAAATAGGACTGTGACTTAATATACTTTCCACACTTTTGGGGGAAATTCCCTCAATACTTCATAGTGGTTGCTTCTTTACTAAAAATACCTTTACCTACCATAGAAATCTTTCTAATTACAATCTATTTTCAATTTGTCCTTTTGACACAAGTTCTGAAGGATTATATAGAAAAACCTATAATACCTTCTCTTTTTAATTTCCATCTATATCAAGACACACAGCTTGTATGTATCCTTTAACAAAATAAGGAAGCAATGGAAGAGGAGAACCTGGATTGCATCCACTTAATGGTCTTCCTCTTTGTCTAATTCAAATCTGAACCTAATCAAGACTTTTCAATACGTCGCTAAGCATTAACAGAGCTTGGTATATCTGTAAACAGCAGATACTCACAAAATGTTAGCTGATACAATTTGAATATCATTGCTATATTATAAAAAGATTCAACATATGTAAGGTGTATCTATATAAAACATAGCTATCCAGCACTGGAAATAGCCTACTTGTTCTACGCTAACTGTAAATTATATTAATTTCAAAGACAGCGTTTGAGGTTGCCAGCAACAGTACCATTCTTACATGGATAGCTGCATAGCCCCTTGGAGTTCAATGGTTTTAAACAGTCCCTAATCAAGGGTACCTCTTAATCCATTCAATTTACACAGCACAATGAGTAATTCAAAATTCAGAAAGGCCATTTTCCCATACTAATTTTTTTTTTTTTTTAAAGCCTGTCAGTAACCCCATGTAACCCTTTGTGAATCAGGATGCTCAAATATTTTGGTCATAAACAGTTCTTTGGTCATGTATGTATCTGGCTTTCAGAAATAGAATTATAACCACTGGAACTCAGTAGGCGCTCAATAAACATGTACTGAGTGTAGAACGTGAAACACTAATTTTCAAAAGCATTTTCTTGGGAACTATATTATTGGGGATAGAAGATTTGTTAAATGGATCACTGTATACTTACAGAGTAAATACATTACTAAAGTATGAAAACTTTTCCCCTTATCATAGACATTAGACCCTTAATGTTCTATTTCCTGTAACCAGGAGGATGTCTATCATCGAACTACATACCTGGGGAGAACTACACTTATTAAGTCTAATTCATTACCATTTTCTTAATATCTAACTAGAATGTAAATCTTGTTTCATAAATCTAAAGAATTATTGTGGAGAAAAATAAGATAAGGTGTTCTTTTGTTATCAGCATAACCATAAAAAATTTTTCTAATTACTACATGCTTACTATGTGCTGGATACTAGTCTAAGACCTTTACATGTTTAAATAATTTGATCCTTAAAATACTGCTTTGAGGGAGGTATCATTATCCTTATTTTTAAACAACAAAATAGGTAAAAAAGAGATGATAAAAGGGTGGCTAAGACCACAGAGGTAACAAGACATAGAGCCAGAACTCAAACCCAGGGAGTCTGATCCCAGAGCTCAAATCCTTAACTATACTACGCTGAATCCCCAAAATTGAAAGTCACACAAAATATAGCTTCAGAAAATAGTGTCAACCTTCTCCTGTCAAACCTTTTGTCTGGGATTAGGAAAAAGTAAGCATCTTTCTTTTTATATCTTCTTTCTTCTGATCCTGTACAAGGACACTTAACTTCTGAATAAGTAAGTAGACTACATAATGAAGTGGGGATCCCAAGAGATCCCATTATATACACTAAAGCAGCGGTCCCCAACCTTTTTGGCACCAGGGACAAGTTTCATGGAAGACAATTTTTCCACGGACTGGGGGACGGTGGGGGATGGTTTTGGGGCGATTCAAGCGCATTACATTTATCGTGCAGTCAAACCTTTTTGCTAATGATAATCTATGTTTGCAGCCACTTCCCAGCACTAGCATCACTGCCTCAGCTCCACCTCAGATCAGGCATTAGAATCTCAAAAGAAGTGTGCAACCTAGATCCCTCGCCTGCGCAGTTTACAGTAGGGTTCTTGCTCCTATGAGAATCTAATGCCTCTGCTGATCTGACAGCAGGCAGAACTTATGCGGTGATGCCAGCAATGGAGAACGGCTGTAAATACAGATGAAGCTGTATTTACTCACTCACTCACCAGCTGCTCACCTCCTGTTGTGTGGCCTAGTTCCTAACAGGTACCAGTCCAAGGCCCAGGGGTTGAGGACCACAGTGTTAAAGAACTAACTTCTTGAAGCCCTTACGTGTAAGAACAAATAATTTTAGAAAAACTAACTGGTTTGGCCCCACCTGGCGTGGCAATAGGCAGAATAAAAGTAGATATTTCTTTCTGCCCTCTGTTCCCACTTTTCCCTATTTTTTCTCTTTCCCTATTCTGTTGCCCAAAGCTCACGGATGGCTAAAATACACTGGTATTCATGATAAGGTGTTAGCAATTTACATGGAATAGAACATTATGCTGAGATTTCTATTAAAATTATTTGGAAAATTTGTGGTCTCAAACTTCACCCAAAGATTTATGCCTAAGTCCCTATATTAGTTTTGCAGGGATACTATAACAAGATACCATGAACTGTGCTTAAACAACAAAAATGTAATGTCTCACAGTTCTGGAGGCTGGAAGTCTGAAATCAAGGTGTCAGCAGGGCTGGTTTCTTCTGAGAGCTGGGAGGGATAATCTGTTTCATGCTTCCCTCCTAGGTTCTGACAGCCTCAGGTATTTCTTGGCTTGTAGATGATATTCTCCCCATCTCTCCATATTGTCTTCCCTCTATGCATGTCTGTATTCAAATTCCCCTTTTTATTATAAGGAATCTGTATACTGAATTAGGGCCCTCCCTAATGATCTCATCTCAACTTGATCACCTGCAAGGGCCCTATTTCCAAATAAGGTCATATTCACAGGCAGTGGGGGTGAAAACATGAAAAGCTTTTGAAGGGACAAGTTCAACTCATAGTAGTCACCATTCTCAGTTACTCTTTGTGAATATGCTGACAGTTTTATCTACAAGAAAATACTCATAATGGCTATATTAAATAGTGAAGGTCTCTTGACACAGTGACTAGATCTCTCCCAACAGAAATTTAAGAAATGTACAAATGACTTGGTTACTGTACCTGGCTATACTACAACCAGCTCCACTTGGTTGATTTTGCCTATTACTTCTGAACATTGATTAAGTAACAGATTCACTTATGCATTAATCTACTCAATTTCTCACTTATTTATTGAGAGCTTATTTTTTCCATGCTCTGTGCCAGCTGCTGGAAACATAACAGCAAATAAAACACAATCTCTGTTTTCCTACTTATACAAGAAACTTGCTCTCCTGATAAACATGTAACTGAAAGAAATCACATTCACTTGGTTCTGTAACAGTAGTTTCTTAAATCAGATTTGTAGCTAACAACCAGTTCTATCCAGTGAGTCAGAGGCTATGGGAGAGAAAAGAGACCAAAGAGATTACATGATCTAAATTTACTCGACTTACAGAAAGGAAAGCTATAGCACAAAAAAGACTACTGGAAAAAATCATAAAAAAGGAAAAGAGCGTAAGTGGAACTGGAAAAACAATTATCTGTATTCCGATATTCTCATCAATTTTAGGATAAAGAAGAAAGTGGGAGAAATAAAATCGTACCTGATATTAAGGAATGATTGTTAATTTTGTCATGAGTGGCAATAACATTGTGATAATATGGTGAATTGCCCTTATTTTTGAGAGATGCACACATACTTAAGTATTTAGGTAAAATGTCATGATATCTATAATTTATAATATATCAGTCAAAAAATAGATCAAACAAAATTTTTAAATGTTAATATTTAAAGTGATAGGCATATGGAGTTCTCTATTTTTCAGTAAATTTGAAAATTTTTAAAATAAAAGGTTAAAAATAGTTTATTATCCTAGAGGCAAAACTATATGTTTAACAGGTTCTTACTTGCTTCAGAGTCTTATTAGCACTGGAAAATAAGCTTCACAAAAATTGTAAATATGGAAACTACACCTTCTAAATTGTAATTATTATGCTGTTTTCTTCAATACTTTCCACCCATTACTACCTTGCAATAATAACACTCTAGTAGTCCATATTCAGATAGCTATCATTTGCATAATATATCAAAATAAGAATTTTTTAATATGGCTCTTGATGCCCATGTTAAGAAAGGATTTTGACAATAGGAAGAACACTATTAAACTAAAAAATGCACTTGATTAAACAATTTTAAAATATTTTAATAAACATATTATAGTTTAGTAAAATAGTGGTATTAACACATTACACAGAGAGATGGAGATAAAATTTGGGGTTGACTTTATTTTCATTTGACAAATCATACTGAAAGAACCCTAAGACAGTTTATAGAACTGATCTGTGAAAAAGAGATATATAGGAAATTATTAAAGCTCAAAAACAATATATTTATATGACAAATAGCTATCCTGAGATAAAGAAAAATTCAGTGAAAGTATGTATTATAAAAATAATCCTATTAATATGAAACTCATAAAATATTAATTTTAAAAGTCCAAATAAATAAAACCACACGAACAATTTCCAAAGTCTCTTTGCTTAACTGAAAATATACAGCGGAACCTCCCTATGAAGGAAAAAAAGAATAACATACATCTTATTGCATGCTATGAATGACTATAAACACCACTATGTTATTTAATCTATGATAAAACCCATCCACATGGTAACAAAATACTTTATATTAGCCTCTCCAGCCATATTACCTATTAATATTATAGTATCATCAAGCTAAGATATATAACAATACTCAAGATAATGAAAGATAAGGATATTGTCAGAACTAAATTTTATACATGATCAACAAAGGAAATGCTACTTCTAAATGGTAACTATATTATGTGCATATTTCATGTAAAATTCTTACAAACACAATCGCGCTCCACTTTACAAGCAAGCATGATTGATAAATAGATTGTGTTAGAATTCCCTCTAGCAAACAGTGAACAAGCAACTTTAATGAGGCTTATGACCCTACCCTATGAATATCCTAGGAAATCCGAAAGTGAGTATTTTACTACCAGATACAGGTCAGGTGCTACAATTTCTTCTCCCAGATCATTAACTTTTTTTCTAAATTTAAACTTTTTAACTTCCTTAACTATACAAAAATAGGCAAGACACTTTGGAAACATAAACATTACCTTCTGCAATGAGCATTAAGTACTTGGAGAACACATTTTCAGAGAATCAAAATTTTAGAGCCAGAGAAAACCTTTGAGATCATTTAGCCAAAGTCCAAACAGGGTAAATGATTGGCTGAAGGCCACAGTTCTGCTCAGTAGCAGAGCTGGAACCCAGTACCCTCACTCTCAGTTCAGCACAACTCCAAGTAGTGAAGAAGGCACTGTGACAAGTGTTTTTAAAAATCACAGGTATCCTGCATTGACATGGAGACGTGTTCTTCTCTGTGAGGGCTGTCTTCTTTGACTCAGTAGGTAGCTCTGGAACAGAAACATATGGAGCACGATGGGGCAAGGAGCTTAGCAATCAAGGTATTCCCGGCACTAAGTAAGATGACAGATATTACATCAAGACTGGCCTCATGTCTTAAACAATCAATAAAGTATTTCTTGAAGGATTATAGGAAAGGAACACTAACATATGTGCTATAAGAAATACAAAAGAAGGAGAAGTATACCTACCTATAAGTCTTAAAGAGTTCATTCTAGTTCTGAATGTAAGACAACACAAGGCAAGTGAGACCTGAGTGCTTATGGATTTAAAGCATACATCAGGAGATAAAGGAAATAAGAAAAATGAGAAGATCAATATAGACCAGAACCATCAAAAAAGGCTTTACATAAGAGCAGGAATGTAAGCTGGTGCATGAAATATGCTTCTGATCAACAACAGGGTGCCCTTCCAGATGTGAGGATAGCATCTGTACTACTGAAATAAAAGTTGTGATTTTAGTTGAACTGCTTCAACTTTCTTCATTAGTGACACCAGGAGATACAGCCAAATGGATGTTACTCAAAATCACTAGTCAGTATCGTTTTTGGTAAGGCCATCAATAATGAAATGAGAGCTACATGTGTTTTTCCAATACTACTAGACCAGCACTCATAAGTCTGACTTTCCAGTTATCAGTGGTGCAACACCATATTATAATCCGAAATCAGCAAAGTTTCAAAGAGAATTTAAAAACTTAGGTAGTCCAAGAAGATAATTTCTACCTAACTATCAGAGAAGCACAAATTTAGAAACATTATTTTATTAAAGAATACAACATAATGCCTAATACAATAAATCAAAAAGTTACTTGAAATTGATTTATATTGTCCTTTCTAAAGATGTATCACTTTTGTAAGTATATGTTTCTTAATACAGTCATGTGTCACTTAACAACAGGGATGTGTTCTGAGAAACACATCATTAGGCGATTTCATCGTTGTGTAAACATCATAATGTACTTACACAAACCTAGATGGTATAGCCTACTATACACCTAAGCCATATGGTGCAGCCTATTGCTCCTAGGCTACAAACCTGTATAGCATGTTACCGTACTAAACACTGTAGGCAACTCTAAAACAATGGTAAATATTTGTATATCTAAACATAGACAAAGTACAGTAAAAATATGGCATAAAAGGTAAAAAGCGATCCCTGTGTAGGGAACTTAACCATGAATGAAGCTTGCAGGACTGAAATTTGTTCTGAGAGTCAGTGAGTGAGTGGTGAGTGAAAATGAAGGCCTACGGCCTGCTATACACTACTGTAGACCTTATGGACACTAAAACACTTAGGCTGCACTAAATCGTTTTAAAAAGTTCTTTCTTTGCTAATAAATTAACCTTAGCTTACTCTAATTTTTACTTTGTAGACGTTGTAATTTTTTTAAAAACTTTTTGAATCATTTGTAATTACACTTAGCTTAAAATATACATTCTACAGCTCTACAAAAATATTTTTCTTCTTTATATCTTTATAAGTTTTTCCTATTAAAAATTATTTTTTACTTTTTAGACTTTTTTGTTAAAAACTAAGACAGAAACACACATATTAATTAGCCTAGGCCTACAAAGGGTAAGGATCATCAATATCACTGTCTTCCACCTTAACACCTTGTTCCACTGGAAGGTCCCTCAAGGGTAATGATACACATGGGGCTGTCATTTCTTATGTTAATGATGCCTGCTTCTGGAATACCTTCTGAAGGACCTGCCTGAGGCTGTTTTACAGTTAACTATTTTTTTATAAGTAGGAGTAAGGACACTCTAAAATAACAAGTACAGTAGATACATAAACCAGTAACACGGTCACTTATCATTACAAAGTATCATGTACTATACGTAATTATTATGTGCTATACTTTCATACAGCTGGCAGTGCAGGTTTGTTTACAATAGCGTCACCACAAACACCACAACACTTGTATTGCCCTACAAAATTATGACAACTATGATGTCACCAGGTGATAGAAATTTTTCAGCTCCATTATAATCTCACAAGTCCACCATCGTATATGTGAGCCAACGTTGGCCTTAACGCTGTTACGCGACACATGACAGAACAGTTTAACTTTGAATTTTAATTTAATTTCAAATTTAAAATAATTTTTAGCCAAACTAGTACAGAGGACAATTAGATTTCCTCTACTGAATACAATACTACCACTGAAGCATTTTCTTTAGTCTTCTGTCTAAAATAAAGAATTTTTTAAAACTCTTATTAAAATGAAGATGACTTGAAGAATAAGAAATCCTACATTTGTCTTAACATGGAAAGCAAGGCAACAATGGAGCAGCATTTCAAGAAATTGAAGAAAAGAAAAGTGTGAAATCAATATTTTAAATCCATCCAAGCTACCTGTCAAGTATCAGTGCTATCAAAAAAGGTTTCTGTTCATTTTTTTTGTTTTTGTTTTTATGAGACAGGGTCTTCCTCTGTCACCCTAGGCTGGAGCGTAGTGGCGCAATCATCCCTCTCTGCAAACTCGAACTCTTGGGGTCAAGCGATCTCCCATCCCAGCCTCCTGAATAGCTAGAACTATAGGCACGCACCACCGCATCTGGCTAATTTTTTATTTTGTGTAGAGATAGGGTCTTGCTATGTTGCCTAGACTGGTTTCAAACCAGTATTTATGTACTTACTGTACTTTTTATCACTATTTTAGAGTGTACTTACTCCTATGTATTAATATAAAAAATAAAGTTAACTGTAACACAGCCTCAAGCAGGTCCTTCAGAGGGCGAGCATTTAATGTATTCACTTATATCTAACTAAAACAAGGCTGGGGATGAATGTAAAGTAAACAAAGTAAAGTAGTGCAACTAAAAAATGAGAGAACAGTAAGGCAAAAAGGAAAGTAAAATAAGCTCATTGACAGTGAATAAGCAGTAGGTGGAAGTCAAACAATACCATAAAAAGCTATCATACTAGTATAAGTACCAAGGTAAGCACTACGAGAAGAATTACAAACTTTTATAAATTGCTCCCCCCTGCAAAAAAACCTGAAAGAACATAAGATCAAAGAAAACACATAAAATAAGAAGGCAACACAGCAAATATACTAATGAATATTTACCAAATAGCACAGCAATGATCTTTATTTAAAAAAAGAAAAAAAAAAACTACACAAGAATCAAGGGGACGAACACACTAATAAGGGGAGACTTTTAAATACCACTCTTGGTATAAAACAGATCAAGTGGACAAAAACTTGTAAAGATATGGATGACAAAAACAATGTATGCAATAAGGTAGACCTTCTGAACATACATTGAATTTTACACTCTAAAAACAGAAATTATCTTTTTCTCAAGCAAACATGGAAGACTGACAAAAACTGATCATCTTCTAAGTCACAATTAAAGCATCAGTATACTCCAAGAGTAAAATTATTATAAACGATACCTAATCATATTGTAGTAAGTCTAGACATTAATAAAAACAATTTTTAAAGACCCTTCCATGTGAAAATTTAAGAACCTCCTATTGATATACTTTTTGGTGAAGGAAAAATACAAACCTACTTAAAAGTATAGAGATAATAAAAACACTATAAATCAAAATTTTTGAGATATAATATAAAGCAGTAGCCAGAGGAAAATTCCATAGTTTTAAACACGTATGGAAGTAAAAACCTAAAATATGAAAATAAATGAGTTAGATACCCAATTGAAGACCTAGAAAAAGAAGGAAAAGATGAAATTAAAAGAACATAAGATATAATAAAGGCAAAATAAGAAATTAATGAGATAGGAAAGAGAAAAACAATCTATCTCATTAATAAATTAAAACTGAAGTTTGTTGAAAATTTAACAAAATAGACAAGCCACCTTCATCAAGACAGAGAAGAGGGAGACAGCAGAATAAAATTAAAAATAACTAAAAATAAGCAATTATTGAAGTAGAAAAATTTATGAGTGATAAACCACAATGAAGAGCACCATACAAATAAATTTCAAAAACTTGATAAAATAACTACTAAACTTGATCAAACTACATATAAAGAGCTTAAACAATCATTTCCATAGAAAAAAATAGAATTACAAAGAACTACATCATAGAAAAGCAACAGAATCAGGTGGTTTCACAAAGATCACAAAGTAACAGAAAGTTTTGAAACACAGACAATGAAGTACACCCTCCAAATTCTTTTTATGAAATAAGTATGTTGATTCCAAAATCTGATATAGTACAAAAATAGAAAATAATAGACCAACATCACTGATGAATACCAATATGAAAGTACCTCATGAAATATAAGTAAACATACTTCAATACCATATTAAGTAAATACCATGGCATAACAAATTAAGATTTTTTCCTGAAAAGTAAGTTTGGTTCAATATTAGAAGCTCAGCAATCTATTACACCATATTAATAAATTTGAGAGAAAAATATATTTCTATAGATGCTAAATAAGCCTTTCAAAAAATTTAATACCCATTCCATAAAAATAAAAGAAACTACTCAAGAACATAAGAATTAATAGTTATTTCCTTAACTTGGCTTTATAAACAGACACACGCACACTCACATTCATCACATTATTCACACATACGTAGATATACATTAGTCGTAAAGACAGCATCACATTTAATGGGGTAATACATCAGGCATTTCCACTAAAATCAGGAAGAGGTAAGAATGATCACTACCTTCACTACTATTTAGTACTTGAATGTACTAGACAATGCAATTAGATAAGATAAATCAATTAGAAATATAAGAACTGGAAAGAAGAAGAAAAACTACTATATCTATTTGCATATCTCCTAAGAAAACTCAAGAGAATCATTTTACTAAACTACTTCAAATAAAAGAGTTCAGTAAATTAAAATTAATGCACAGAAATCAATAATTTTCATATACACAATAATCAATTAGAGTTAGATTTGGTAGAGCAAATCCACATTGACAATACCAACAAAAAAGGTATAATTAGGAATAAACATAACAAGAAATGTGCAAAATAAAAGGAAAGCTTTAAAACACTCCTAAAGACCAAATGCAAAACTAATGAAATATAAAAACACTCCTTGTTGTTGAATCTATATAGAACTCAAGAAAATCAGCAAGGAAAAAATCAAACAACCCTATCAAAAAGTGGGCAAAGGACATGAACAGAAACTTTTCAAAAGAAGATAGACTAATGGCCAAAAAACACATGAAAAAATGCTCAACATCTCTAATTATCAGGGAAGTGCAAATCAAAACCACAATGAGATATCACTTAACACCAGTGAGGGTGGCTTTTATCAAAAAGTCCCCAAACAACAAATGTTGGCGTGGATGCAGAGAGATAGGAACATTCATACACTGTTGGGACTGCAAACTATTACAATCACTATGGAAAGTAGTATGGAAATAACTCAAAGAACTAAAAGTAGAACTACCATTTGATCCAGCAATCCCACTACTAGGCATTTACCCAAAGGAAAAAAAAAAAAGATATTCTATAAAAAAGACACCTACACTAGAATGTTTATAGCAGCACGATTCATAATTCGCAATTGCAAAGATGTGGAAATAACCCAAGTGCCCATGAATACATGAGTGGATTAATAAAATGTGGCATACGTGTACCATGGAGTACTACTCAATGATTAAAAAAAAAGGTGAACTAATACCTCTTGCATTAACCCAGATGGAACTCGAGACCATTCTTCTAAGTCAAATCACAAGAATGGAAAAGCAAACACCACATTTACTCACCATTAAATTGGACCTAACTGATCAACACTTATGTGCACATATGGAAATAACATTCATTGGAAATCAACTAGGTAGGAGGAGAGAGAAGGGGATGCGTAAATTCATGCCTAACTCAAATGGGACAAAAGCAATTTATGTAACTAAAATGTTTGTACCCCTATAATATTCTGAATTTTTTTTTAAAAGGCTTTAATGTAAAACCTGATACCATAAAAATTCTAGAAGAAAACACAGGAACAAATCTGGGCATTGGCCTAGGCAAAGAATTTATGACTATGACCCCAAAAGCAAATACAGCAACAACAAAAATAAATAAATGGGACTTAACCCAAAAAGTTTCCGCACAGTAGAAGAAATAATCAACAGACAACCTATGGAATGGAAGAAAATATTCTCAAACTATACATCTGGCAAAGGGCTAATATCCGGAATCTATAAAGAACTCAAACAAATCAGCAGGAAAAAAACCAAATAGCTCCATCATAAAGTCGGTGAAAGACATTAACAGATAATATAGACCAATGGCCAAAAAAAATATTAAAAAATGTTCAACATCACCAATCATCAAGAAAATGAAAAACTAAATCACAATGAGATACCACCTTACCCCTGTCAGAATGGCCATTATTAAAAAATCAAAAACAATAAATGTTGGTATAGATGTGGTGAAAAGGGAATGCTCATATACAGTTGGTGGGAATGTAAACTACTGATAGTATGACCTCTATGGAAAACAGTATGGAGATTCCTCAAAGAACTAAAAGTAGACCTACCATTCAGTCCAGCAGTCCTACTACTGGGTATTTACTCAAAAGAAAAGAAGTCTTTTTATAAAAAGACACCTGTACCCAAATGTTCATTGCAGCACAATTCACAACTGCAAAGATATGGAATCAATCTAAGTGCCCATCAACTGAGGACTGAATTAAGAAAACATGGGGGTGGAGGCGGGTATGTGTGTGTACCATGGAATACTACTTAGCCATAAAAAGGAATAATGTCTTCTGCAGCAACTTGGATGGAAATGGAGACCACTATTCTCAGCAAAGTATCTCATGAATGGAAAAGCAAACACCATATGTTCTCACATATAAGTGGGAGCTAAACGAGGAGTATATATGATCATAAAGTCGTATAATGGATATTGAAAACTGAGAAGGGGGAGAAGGGGTGAAGGATAAAAATCTACCTATCAGGTACAATGTACACTCTTCTGGTGACAGGTACACTGAAAGCCCTGACTTCAGCATTATACAATCCATCCATGTAACAGAAAACACTTGTACCCCCTAAATCTATTAAAATAAAATAGAAAGAAAGAAAAAATAAAATACATCATAAGGCCTCAAAAATTAAGGCACCAGTATTTATGCTTGGTACTGATACATAAATAAACCAACCAGTGGGATTCAACAGAAAGTTCAGAAATAAACCCAAGTACATAACTAAATTTAGTTTATAATAAAAGCAGCATCTAATATTACTCAAACAAAGATATTTTAAAAAACAAATTGTGTTGGAACAACTGGAAAACTGCTTAGAAAAAAAACACTGAGTCTGTCCCTCCCATGATATAAAAAAAAACTCTAATGAACAGGGAGATTTAAATTTAAAAATGAAACCACACCATAAAATTCCTGTAAACCCTCTCTGTAGAACGAGTTTACTTACCATGACTCAAAATCCATGGTAAATAAAAAATTGATAAACTTGATATTAAAAATTTAAAAATCTACCTTCTATGTGGCAATATCATAAGCATAACCAAAAGACAAAAGGCAAATTAGGATAAAATATTTGCAAAATATGTACTAAATGAAGACCTAATACAACTCATATCTAAAGAACTCTTCAATATCAAAGGAATAAAACCAAAAAAAAAAAAAAAAGAAAAATCAGCAAAAGGCATAAACAGAAAATTCACCAAAATAAAATTTTTTAAAACTGGACTTTTTGCTTTTGACAATGAATAACAATGGTTGAATTTACAATCTTATTGCATATAACTAGGAAACTAGATAAAATGAAAGACACATTGTTTTGGGATATTAAACAGCACAAGGTTTTAAGCCTTAAGAAAATGGAAAAAGATTAGGTAAAGGTTATAAATACTCCATCCAGCTTTCTGCTTGGTGATAATTCCAACTCAAGAGCAGGAACTCTGCTAATTCTGCCTAACAGCAATACCACCGAATAGAGAGATGGTGAGTTCAGAGAGGCTCCAATAGAGAATGACACTGCAGAGTTCAGAAGAGAAGGGAGCTATAGGAATTTGCATAGGGATCTCTTTTTGAGTCTTGTCTTTAGGATAGAAGGTGGAGCAAAGAACTAATGGGGCCTAGAAAGTAGGAAAAATTTCCCAGGGTTCACACAGAGCTGGGAGATGTTTGATTTGTCACAGGCCATGGTGGTAAGTCCTCATGGGGAATTCTGTAGGAATCACAGAATTTCACAATATAGAAGTAGGAATAAACTACCCAAATAGTATAGGCTACTATTAACCTATGCTAACAACGCTTAGAAACAAGTTTCAAAATGAACATACTATCTCCAGGAAATTTAACTTAAATGTACAGAGAAAAACAAACCAAAAGTAAAAGAATGAAAGGATAATATAATATAAAAATTAATCCAAAGACAACTGGTGTGGCTATATTAATATAATAATAGACAAAGCAGATTTCCAAACAAAAAATATTACCAGAGATAAAGATGAATATTTCACAATAACAAATGAGACAACTCATAAAAAACACATAAAAATCCTAAACACATATGCAACCAATAATAGAATTCCAATACATGTATAGCAAAAACTGACAGGGATTAAAAAAAAAGAGCCAAATCCATAATTATAATTGGTGGTTTCCAGATTCTTCTCAGTAGGGATATAGAAAATTTCAACAATACAACCAACTTGACCTAATTGACATTTATTAAACATTCTACCCCAAAGCAAACAGCAGAACACATTTCTTTTTGAGGGTTCATGAAACATTCTGCAAGTTAACCCCTATCTTCGGATGTTAAATAATTCTCAATAAACTTAAAAGTATTGAAATCATACAGAGTAGCTCTCTGATCACAACAGAATTAAATTAGGAATCAACAGCAGAAAGAGATCTGAAAACCCCCAAATATTTAGAATATAAACAACATAATCCTAAATGACCCAAGAGTCAAAAACCAAATCACAATGGAAATTAAAAAATATTTAGTAATAATAAAAATAAAACCAAAAGAAATAAAAGTAAGTACTTAAAAGATCATTTTTTCCATAGTGAATTACTGTGGCACCTAGTCAAAAGACTCCATATTGTTAGGATATCAATTCCTTCAAATAGACGTATAGTTTACCATGATCCCACTCAAAATCCTAGCAGATTTTTTGGTAGAAACTGACAAACTGATTCTAAAATATTACACATGGAATTACAAAGTAGCCAGAATAGCCAAAAAATTTTTGGAAAAAAAGAAGAAAATTGGAAGACTCACACTACCTAATTTCAAGACGATGAAGCTTTACTAATCGTGATAATATGATATTCGCTCTATGATATTAGAAGAGAGTTTAATATCATTAGTCATTAGAGATGATTGACGTAAGTTTAAATTACTAGATATTCCTATACATCTGCTATAATGACTAAAATTTAAAAGACTAATGGAAGTAAGATGTGGAGCAAATGAATTATTACACATTGCTGATGGGAACATATAATGGTAAGATCACTCCAGAAAATACTTCGGCAGTTTTTAAGTTAAATATACACTTCCATATGACTCAGAAATTCTAATTCTATTTACCCAGATGAAACTAAAACATATGCCTCCACAAAAGATCGTACATGAATACTAGAAGCTTTATGCATAATTGTCAAAAACTGGAAAAAACCCAGATATACATCAACAGGTAAACGAAATTGTAGTAGTTTTCAGTGGAATGCTACCCAGCAATAAAAGGAATGAACTACTAATGAAATACAAGGATAAATCTCAAAAGTGTTATACTAAGGGAGACAGTCACAAAAGAGTACATACATTACAATTCAATTTATATAGTTATATATATTCCTGAAAATGTCAAAATGTAGGAGCAGAAATCATTACCAGAGGTTGGGGGCAAGAGAAGAAAACTGACTGTAAAGGGAAATGAGGAAACTTTTGGGGATAAAAGCGATGTTTGTATCTTGATGATGGTGGTGGTTACATAATATACACACATATCAAAACACATCAAACTGTATATTTAAAAGGGTGACTATTGTAAATTATATCTCAATAAACCTAATCCTAAAAAAGTATGCAGACTTTTAAAGGCTTTTAATATATATTACCAAATTGCCTTTCCATTAACTTAATTTATTCTCCTACTTCTATTTAATTTACATTCCCAAAGGGACTATACAAGTGCCTGTACCTTCGTCAGCCTCAATATTATCAGATTATTATTTTAAACTATTCCAATTTGATAAGTCCTTTAAAAATAGTGCCTCACCGTTGTGATCCCCTTATCTTTTCACTTTTAGCAAAGGTGACATTTTTTCATCTGTTTCTAGGACAGCTGTGTTTCTTCTCTGTTTTGTCTGTTCATTCCTTTTGAGCATTACTTCAAGAAAGCATTTGGTGTTTTTCTTAGTTTTTTTAGTGCTTGCTAGATATTCTCAAATATTTGTCATAAATATATTTTCCAGTTTCTCATTTACCTTTCACTTTTTTGATTTTCTTAATACAAAGACATCTTAAAATTTTAAATCTGTCAATATTTTCTGTTTAGATTTTTTTCTCATGCATTTTTATTTAGAAATTTCTTTACCCATACAGAGACTAAATATTTAACTACATTTTTAAAAATTTTTTATAGACTCAATTTTTAAGTCTTTAAACCTGTGATGAGCCAGTAGCTAGTAGTTATGCTTATTTAAATATTCAGTTCCTCAATATTAAAGTTTTCATATTTAAAAACATAAGCCACATTTCTTAAATGGACTTTTTTAAAGAGAAATTTTATATTCAATGTAAGTAAATTTAAAGCAATTTAGGTAAGATTGAGTGCAAAGTACAGTGTGTTCCCATACATCTCCAGTGCCCACACATATAGCCTCTCCCACCATCAATATTCCTCTCAGAGGGGTACATCTTTTACAACAGATGAACCTACATTTACATGTCATTATCACCTAAAGTGCATAGTTTACTTTAAGGCTGACTCTTGGTGTTGTACAGTCTATGGGTCCTGACAAATGTATAATGACATGTATCTATTACAGTATCAAACAGAGTAGTTTCATTGCTCTAAAAATCCTTTGTGCTCCATCTATTTACCACTCCCCTCTCTTCAAACCCCAGGCAACCATTAATCTTTTTATCATCTCCAAAGTTTTGCCTTTTCCAGAATTCTTATAGTTGGCATTATGCGGTATAGCCTTTCCAATTGGCTTTTTTCATGTAGTAATATGCATTTAAGTTTCCTCCATGTCTTTTCATGGCTTTATAGCTCGTTTCTTTTTAGCACTGAATAATACTCCATTATCTGAATGTATCACAGTTTATTTATCCTTTCACCTACTGAAGGACATCTTGGTTGCTTCATCGTTTTGACATGTATGACTAAAACTACTACAAGCATCTGTGTGCAGGTTTTTCTGTGAATGTAAGTTTTCAACCCATTTGGGTAAATACCAAGGAGCACAACTGCTGGATGGTATGGTAAGAGTGTTTTAGTTTTCTAAGAACTGCTAAACTGTTTTCCAAAGTGGCTATATCATTTTTCATTGCCATCAGCAATGAATGAGAGTTTCTGTTGCCCCATATACTCGCCAACAGTCGGTATTGTACTAGCCACATTTCAAGTACTTAACAGCCACGTTGGACAGTCAGACACAGAACATGTCCATCATCACAGAAAGTTCTACTGGAAATGCTTCTCTATTTAAAACTTTAATTGGTTATATAGTCAGAGAAGAGGAACTAATGTGACAGCTATATTTTTTTCCCTGCATAAATCCATCTCTTCTCCCACTGGATTTTGATGGTTGTTTGTTTGTCTATATTTGCTCGAAACTTCAAATTCCTGCTCAGCCACTTCTTAACTATGTGCCCACTAACGTATTATTTAATGCTTCTGACTCTCAGTTTCTCATCCTAACTACTCATTAGTTTGGTGTAAGGATTAAATTAGATAAGCAAGGTACGATAAATTATAACATTCACCATGTTAAGCCCTCATTTGTAAACTCTTCTGAGTTAGGAGTTTGTTTTTTGAATGTTTCAGTATGGTACTTTGAGGACCTTTACCAAAAGCAAAAGCTAAATATTTATTTACCCGATCTGGATTTCTGTAACCCAAAAGTAGATTTGCTGCTTTTATATCACCATGAACATATTCATTTTCATGTATATATTCCAGTACATCCAACTGTGAAAAGAAAAAGATAATATAAGGTTATTCTGCTATCTGTTTAGAACTCATGATCAACTTAAACATTTTGAATATAGAATAACATGGGATTTTATTTATATTAACAATGACCAAGTGATATATTTCACAATTACCAGTTTATTACTCTGTTCTAACATATCACATCTTCTAGTTGCTCATCCTAGAAAAAAGTTAAATAAAATGATCCTTTAATATCAAGTGTTTTAATTGAACCTCTGATGGAAGGAAACCAGGATTCAAAAGTGCTTATGCCTTTGCTCCTGATAGCCCAGTGGCCAAACCACACTGTGCAAAGAGGAAGAATACAGCATAAAATCAGAGACCTACAGTGAAATAATCATGAAACCCACTTAGCAATTCCTCACCCAAACAATAATTATAAATCAAGTCTTGAGGACCTCAGAACAAAAAGCCATGTCCATGAGTACAAGGAAAGGCATGCTTCCTCTGCATAGTAATAGAAAACTCCTTAGTTTCATCTTAAAGCCCTTTAGCCTTGCATGCTACATACACCTAGTGCTCAATAAAGATTTATTGGCTGGGTGGATGGATTAATAGATGAATGGGAAAATTAATGTGTTCTACTTGCAACATCCCAACCTGATATGAGTAGCTTCATTCTATTAAAAATGGAAAAAAATGGAGACTTTAGCAAACAAAACACAAACAAGATAAGACAAATATGTGGTATAAACACATGTGTGCATGGGTGCTATTAAGATTTCATTGCTTCTTATTTGGCAAAGTATATATTATTCATTGCCACAACTAATTATTGCCACCATCCCAGACTCACAATAAAAACTTTATAGTACCCCCAGACCATCACATTTAGTATGGAAAAATATATATATTTTTGTCATAATTTTCATTGTTACAAATATAACTGACAAAAAAAAGGTTACTCTTATAGCAATGAAAGCTTGTTCTGGTATGTAGAACAGAGCTGTGAGGGAAAAAAAGGAACACACTGTAGAACCAATGCCTAATTGAGTTTGCAGTGCCAAACACAGCACATTCTGTCACTTACAGAGCCCACAGTTATCAATTTCACCAAAATACCCTCTACTCTCAATAACTGACATTTCTAGGGCAATAATCCTTCATTCTCTGATAATTCCACAAAGGGAAAATATTTGTCTATTGTAACAAGTAAATATTCTGAAAAGGAAGCATGTGAAGTCAGTCATTCCTCCTTACCATTCGGATACCTAGCTGCAGGACAGTTGACTTTTTCAAGGGACCATTCTGGTCTGAGATCTTCTGTAAATCTATTCCTAGTCTTTCCATTACCATAAATCTGTAACTAAAAGAAAGAGACATCAAAAAGAGATCTTTCTGGAAAAGTAATGCTTAAAACTGTCTATTAATGAATTTGAAACAAGGAAAAACACTCCTGACCTAAACAACCAGGTATGATGCAATCTAAACTACAGAGAATCAACATACATTAACAATCCTGCTATTCTTTTGCAGAAAGATAATACTATTTACTTTGCAGTTGGTTTTCTAGTAGAAGACAATGCTGTATGGACCATTCATTGTTTAAAAAGAATAGTCTTTTTAAATTAGATAGTGCTGAATTTATTTTTACTCCATCACATTCTTGCCATATGGCCTTGAACAAATTATTTGCCCACACAGAGCATTTTATTTGTATTTGTTTCTTGATCTTATAAGGTCATATTTATTGCCTCTATACATTTATAAATATGTCTTTTTAAAGTACTCTTCTTTTTCCTTTCCGTTTGCCACCCTCCACCCTACTTTTATTTCCTTTAGATACCCACATCATCCCCACTTCTGTATCTATGTATACACACACAAGAATTTTTATTTTACAAAAATGTGATCTTATCATATGCACTTTCTCCATCTTACTTTTTTCAATAATATCTCACTGAAATCCTTCCAAGTCAACTGGTGCAGCTCTAATTGATTTTTTAATGGTCTGCATATTACATAATATGGATGTACCATGATTTAATCGGTCTTTCAGTCCCCTACTGGCAGCCTTTCGCTTTGTTTCAAGATTATTGTTTGCTCATTTTGTTTTTATTTATAACATTTAAAGACCATCTGAACAAAGTACTGATGTCTGAGCCTATTTTCTCACCTATGAAATAAAAACAATATTGCCTATCTTAAAAGGCCAAAGGATAAAACAAGGTAACACATATAAAAAATCCCTGGCACAAAATGGATATGTAACAGATGAAGAGTTTTTTTCTTTTTCAAATCACTATTAATGGATTCTTTATAATGTGATGACTAGCCATATTTGAAGGTTTAAAAGATATTTCTACAACTCTTTGTTGTGACCCACCTCAAGAGATGGAGTTTAATTAATTCTGCTCTTGAGTATGGGGTGGACCTAGTGACTTGCTTCTAGCAAAGAGAATACAGCAGAAGTGATGGGATATCACTTCTAGGATTAGATTATAAAAAGACTATGACTTCCTTCTTGGATGCACTCTCTTTCTTTCAATTACTTGCTCTAGGGAAAGCCAGCTGCCATTTTTTTTTTTTTTTTCTTTTATAATACTCAGGTAGGTTATGCAGAGACACACATGGTCAGAAAGTATGGCCTGCCAACACCACCTAAGCAAATTTAGAAGCAGATCTTCTTAGGCCTACCAATAGCCACATGAATGACTTCGAAAAGAGATCCTTTCCCATTTGAGCCTTGAGATGACTGCAGCCCAGCAGATATCTGACTATAGCCTCATGAGAGATCTTGAGCTAGAACCATCCAGATAAGCCACTTGCAGATTCCAGACCCACAGAACTGAGACATTACTATGTAAGTTTGTTTTATAAGCTAATATGTTTTGGGTAATTTGTTACATAGCAATTGATAACTAATAGACCATATGAGAAACAGTAATAGAGCAATATTTGATTATAATTCCTTTTTACCTCCTTCCCTTGAATTCAGTCAGACCAGATCCATAAAATGTAGGAATTCCTAAATAATCAAGCTGTTTGAGTTCTACCCACTTTTTGACTGCAAAGACAAATTTAACAAAGACAACAACAAAAAAGATTCACGTTATTTAAAAAGATATTTTGCACCTTTGCATAGATACTAAGACTTATTTAGCTAACCAAAATAGTAATTAGACCTTCCTAGAAGGCAAAAATTTTTTAAATCAAATATATCTATCTAATGACCTCAAATTCTTTGTTATCACTATAATTAACAAAAAACATATACAGAAATTTTAACATTAAATCAATGATAATAAAAACAAAAGTCAGTCTTATAAAATACATTGCTACCATAACAAATATTTCTATTCATAAAAAAATTCATTATTTTATATGCTAACTACATTTCTAAATATAACATATGTTAACTACCAAAGGATTAGTAGAGAGATGGCTTTTCTTCCCTATTACTTCAAAGTCTGAAGCCATAGTAGAGGAAGAAACAAAAATTGGGCTGAAAAATCATCTTACTCCGAAATTATGTTACACAGAAATTGTTTTGATTAAACTTAGTTTACAAAATATCAAATCCACTTAAACAATCAGGTAGTGTAATCATTTTTTCACTTTTCTGCCATATGTTTAATGTTTAAGACAGCTCTACTGATAAACAATCAAGTTTAATGGATTCTATTTGTCACTCTGACACAGTTTAAGCAGTTAGTAAAGACTACAGTCTTAATGCTTAGAAGGCTTTATTAAGGAAAACAAAGTTAATTATTGAGGCCAGACCCATCATTCTTTTTCCTAACCATGATGTAAAGGACCCTGACTAGTCATTACTCCTGTCTACTTCTTTAATGTTTTACTTAGCCCATGTATATCATAGAGTATTTAGAGTATTTATAAAATGCTTTTATTCTTCCTCATCTCTCCTCATATTCATTTCACATTCAAATCTTCTAACATGATATTTCTTACATCTTATATCCTGCTTCCATTAATTTTCCAAAATTCAGTTTTCTAAAATTTTCTTAAACATCCTAATGTTTAATCATTTCCACACACCTTACCTTAATCCATTCTATGATCATTCCTTTTTATTTATACATATAACTCCTGACCATTAATGTCTTTTCCTTATAGCTTTTCTATACAAATTTTTTTTTGTAAAAGAAATAATTTCATTCTACTATCATTTATACTTAGATAACTCTCAGTAGCTTACATCAACAACCCAACCTTTTATATAAAGTAGTACAAACAACTTTGACTTAAAATATTTAACCCATTATGTATATCATATCAAGATTTATACATCATCTGTCTTGCTTTCACATGTTGCAACAGTTAACTATATCACTTTACAATAAAATTTCCTATTGAAAAGAATTTTCCAGAAGGCCAGAAAAAGACCAAAATATCGACACTCACTTTAGCAAGCACATATATGAAAGTAGCTTGTTTTGCTAATTTTACTTACTACAGTCTTTTTTTGCAGCTCTCTGATAAAATTTAAGTTCTGAAAATAATGGGCCATTTTCTTGATATTCCTATGAAAGTAAAGAATAATTAATTTTATGGGGAAAAATATCCTAAAAATGGAATTGGTATTTCAATTGTAAAAATGAGTATGCATATATAATAGTTATTTAGATCATCTTTTATTAATATAAAATATGCACCAGATTTCCACTAAAAATCTCATTCATGTATAAACAACATATTATTATAGTATTATCCCTATTCAGTTTTACACACAAAAATAACCTTCTTACAGAAAATACTTACTAAAAACACTGAGAATTGTAAACATAAACACAAGGACACTCACTGTATGCTAACATGTACATCAGGGGGATACACTGCAAACTATCCTTGTGGTTCATTCATTCAGGATACCTTTATTGAGTGGTCTACTATATTCCATTCATTGTATTAGGCACAGGGAATATAATCAAAAATAAAACCCTATGTCTGTGTTTAAGGATTTTACCACTTAGAGAAGAAAAGTAGGGAGAGAGGGAGGGAGGGAGAAAGAGAAGACAGATAACTAGATAAGATACCAGCAAGACTGATGGCAATATAGAAGAACAATGGTTCTCCAGGCTTAACATTTTAATGATGTGAAAATATATCAGAACATTAGCTTTATCGGTAAGTAAATATTAGGTTATTAAGTATGGAATGTCTGATTTTCCTAAGTACTAAGTTTGACAGTTGATATCTGAGATTTCACTTTGACACTTCTTGTTTTATTTTTATTGTGAACGTGTATCCTGAGTCTTTCAAACACACATTTTGGCTTGTGATTATCTTTCAAATGTTTTGTTAATTTTTGTGAAACCATGGATAAGTCAAAAATTTGTGTTATTTTCAAATATGAATTCTGTCGTGGAACCAATGCAGCCCAGACAGCTTGAGATATCAACGAAGTGTTTGGGAAGGATGTGGCTAATGAACACACAGTGTTGATGGTTTGAGAAGTTCTGTTCTGGTGATTTTAATCCTGAAAATAAGCCACGTGGGTGACCAGAGACCAAGGTGGATAATGATGAACTGAAAGCTGTAGTGGAAGTGAATCCATCTAAACCTATGTGTGAATCAGCAGCAAGCTTTGATGTTACTATTCCAACAATACTGAACCAAGTGAAACAAATTGGCAAAGTAAAAAAGCTGAATAGATGGATTCTGCATGAATGAAATGAGCATCAGCAGAGAAATCATCTCAAAGCCTGCCTTTCTTTGCTGTCACAACATAAAGGTGAACCATTTCTATACCATATTGTTACATGTGATGAAAAATGGATTCTTTTTGACAATCTCAGGTGTTCGGCACAAAGGTTGGATAAAGATGAAGTGCTGAAACACAGTCCAAAACTGAATATTTATCAAAAACAAAATTAATGATGTCTGTTTGGTGGTCCAGCACTGGTATTATCCACTACAGCTTCATGAAACCTGGTCAATTGATCACAGTGGATGCCTACTGCAACCAATTGGACTGATGAGGATGCTTGTGATGAAGCGGCCAAGATTGGTCAACAGAGACAGGCCTATTGGCTGCCAAGGCAATGCTCAACGACATGTCACACAAACAATGCTGCTCAAATTACAGCAGCTGGACTTGGAGACTCTCTGTCACCCACCATATTCACCAGACCTTGCACCAACTGACTACCACTTCTTCGAGGCTTTGGGCTACTTCTTGAAAGGAAAAATATTCAATTCTCAACAAGCTGTGGAAAACACCTTTTGCGATTTCACAGCCACTGGCTCTCAAGGTTTCTTCACTGCTGGCATAAACAAGCTACTGTTAAGCTAAAATGGCAAAACTGTGTCAACAGTCTAGGCACATATTTTGGTTAATAGCATTCCTTCTTGTTGGAGATATAATAAACTATACTTTTGATTAGAAATCGGACATTTCATATGTAATGACCTAATAATTATAAAAATTAAGTTGAGAAACATTTAAAAAAATAAAATAAAGCAGAAAAGAAAAAAGTCAAATATATGTAAAATACAAATCTAAAAGTAACACTTACCACTTTTATTACATGTCTTGCATCTTTGTCTGGTTTATTTGTGGGGAAAGCTGCAGAAAAAAAAAAAAAAAAACAATGGGAAAAAATAGTTGCTCCCAATTAGTCTTCCACCATATCCCAGACACTTTACATATATTAGTTTATTATATCATCCCAATAGCCTCTTATGATAGTAGATGATAGTAGGTATCATCTCCATTTCACACAACATGCTACAAAGGTTTGAGAAGCTGAATGAGTAAGTTTCTCATTAAGTGACAAACTGGGGACAGAAACTCAGATCTGCCTGGCATCACAGCCCACACTCTACCATAAACCTTACTCAAAAATTCAAATACAGAAACCAACATAAAAGATATATGACATTAAACCCAAAAGATGATATATAGTATTAATAAAATTCACTGGTTCAATTTCATTAAATTAGAATCTATAATAATTCAGAAATGAAAATGGATTCATTTTAAGTAGAAAGTTCAAAACAATTTCTGCTTGACAAAATTCTAGAATAAACTAGATTAAAAATAAGAATAAAGTCTTTAAAAAATAATCTTCTGAATCTAGCAATCAATTATTCCTACATTAAAGAATATGTATCTCATAAATTCATTTCAATTTCAAGTTATCTTACTTCATGTTATTCTTATTATCCATTTTCAGATACTATAATCCAACTTTGGAAAAAATCCAGTGTTCAAATTTTAGAATCAATCAATCCTTTCCTCTACATTACCTAAATTATTAAGAGAGTATTCTGTTTTCAAATCTGAGTAAGGGAAATTTATGTGTATATTTATTTGTATTGTAAAAATCTAAAACTTTGTCATTCATTCATTTATTCACTCTTTATCCAAGTATTTATCCAAGTATCCAAGTATTTCCATCACTTATTCAACTAGCCAATATTTATCAAGAAGCTAGAATATGGGGCCGGGCATGGTGGCTCACGCCTGTAATCCTAGCACTCTGGGAGGCCGAGGCGGGTGGATCGTTCTGAGCTCGGGAGTTCGAGACCAGCCTGAGCAAGAGCGAGACCCCGTCTCTACCAAAAATAGAAAGAAATTAATTAGACAGCTAAAAATATGTATAGAGAAAAAAAAAATTAGCCGGGCCTGGTGGCGCATGCCTGTAGTCCCAGCTACTCGAGAGGCTGAGACAAGTAGGATTGCTCGAGCCCAGGAGTTTGAGGTTGCTGTGAGCTAGGCTGACGCCACGGCACTCGTCCCAGGCAAGAGAGTGAGACTCTGTCTCAAAAAAAAAAAAAAAAAAAAAAAAAAAAAAAAAAAAAAAAAAAAAAAAAAAAAAAAAAAAAAAAAAAAAAAAAAAAAAAGAAGCTAGAATATGCCAGGCACTGTGTTAAGTGTTAGTTAAGATGTTTTAAGGAAAAGGAAAAGAAAAAAGTGGAACTAGTATTGAAAACAATTGAAAATCGGTACTTAGACCGAGAACAAGATCAAATTCTTCAGATATACTTTCATTATGTTTATTAAAATGCTGTGTCCTCTTATTACTCTTAATATTTTTCTTTTCTCTCTTCTAACTCTATTAACTGTTCTCTTTTCTCCATTAATTCACATCTTAGATGTAAACAAATACATCACAAATTTACTAAAGTATATAAATTGTACATCACAGTTGAGCCTTTAACCATTCCCCAAAGTTTATATGAGCCATGCAATTAGCCAGTTGAATAAAGTATTACTTCAATTCTAGTTGATGTTAGATATACCTTGTGAATTATTAAATATCAAGTTAGTACTATCTGACCTCTTCACAGTAACAAAGAAATTAAACTTATTTATGTCACTTAAAATTCTCTTTTCATCTTCATTCATGTGAAGTTATTTCATTTCCACCCATGCAATAGTCTCAAGAGAACAAGAAGAGTGAATTATCTACATCTAAGAAGAAAAATGAAGAAAGTATATACAGGGGAAGTATATACAGTCTTGGTATGGATGAAGGGGTGAGAAAAAAAACTTTCTTCCCACTGTACCCTAGTACGGTACCCCAAGGCTGGAGAAAAATATCCTGTCCCAACCTTGGTCCACTTAGAACAGCATCTACTCTAGGCAAGCCTGCTTGCTTCCTAACGTAGACCATAGAAACTTCCTCCTGGCTCTTATCTAAAAGCAAGTAACCACAGCAACAAATAAATCCTTAAGCCCGACAGAATGTAAGAAGCTGAAAAATACAGAAGGAAAATGGGGATTTCAACAAGATAAATAACTTATTATGTCACCACTGGAAAAAAAGATATCCAACCAGTCCAAGGTCCCACTCCTCACTGATTTCATTCTGTCCCTACCACTTTATAATCTAAATCTTCCTTTCACATTATTTCGAATGAACATAATCACATATTGCAACCTCTGTTTGTTATTTGGTAGCTACACAACAGTCTCTACAAACTTCCAAGTCAGATTATATTGGAGGATCTAAATCTAAAATGAACTGATTAGAAGGCTCTTAGAGATGGAAGCTCCATATGAACAAACACATTGTTCTAGTTACCAGAGGTCTTTTTACAGTAAAACAAGCAATCAGTTAATTAATGAAACAAATATTTTCTTTTTTCTTTTTTTTTTTTTGAGGCAAGGTCTCACTCTGTTGCCTAGGCTACAGTGCAGTGGTGTCATCATAGCTCACTGCAACATCCAACTTTTGCTCAAGCAATTCTCCTGCCTCAGCCTCCCAAGCAGCTAGGACTACAGGCACATACCACCATGCCCAGCTAAAATATTTATTTTCTATTATAAGCCAAGCCCCATTCTAGCTAGTGAAATTAAATGATTATGAAAAACAGACATGGTATATACTTTTGCGGTATAGTAATCTAAGATGTCATGGACTATAAGATACAACATTAAATACTCATTCATCAAATACCCATACACAAATGTACAACTAAAATCTAGAATAAGGTAGACTGAAAACACTGACAAAACAATGCACAATGTAGTAACAGAATTATCAGAGTTAAAATGTTGAAATGTTCTTTTATCATCCAGAAAAGTGGGGATACTGATTAGCTTTAAGTTTGTTAAATCAAGTGAGTCCACTGAAATTTTAAGGTTAACCATTAAAATAAAAGAAATAAAGTGTATAACTTCAAAATCAGTAGAGAAAAAAAGAGAATTAAAAAAAAAACTAACCAATTTAATAAAAGGCAGGAAAAGAAAGGTTCTAAACCTTTCTTCAAGGTTAAAGTTAACCCTAAACCTAACTCTAATGAAACAGAAATGTTAGAGGAAATAGAAAACACACGAAATGTGATAATAAAATAAATGCAAATACCTAAGTCAATTTTTAGCCACTCTTTTCATTTGTTAACACCTCTGAAATTGAATGCATCTTATAAATTATGACATCTTAAAGTTCCTGTTAAACATATAGCAGTTATAACATAGTTGTCACTACCTATGCATGCAAAAACTCAATCCTATCTGTGCATTTATCTTTACTTCAACTGAGTTATGCACATAGCTCATAGTATTACATGTTAAGTTTGTTATTTATAATGATTTGGCATTGATAAGAAAAATTATTGTTTATGTAGAAAAATTAAATAACCAGCCCAAAACAGAGCAACAGGACATAAATTTGATATTAGTGAAAAAAATTTCATTAAGATATGACTGCAACACCTGAGTGTTCTATGAATTCCATATGTAAGACTATTTTTTAAGGTATTGTGTCATAGCTTAATGGGCAGCATTAAGTATGAGATACAAAGCACATCCTACAGAAACATAAAAGAAATTATTCAAGAGGAAGATAACAATTCCGAACTTCTAAGCATCTGACATAGGCTCAACAAACATAAAATAATCATGTGTCTTATAATCCATGACATTTTACATTTGATAAAATGTCAGTAATCACAATAAATTTAATAATTTTAAATAGACTGAGCTCACCAGCTAAAAAAAGAAACTGTTAGACTGTTAAAAAATAAATAAATGTATACTGTTTTTATAAGAGACAAACTTCAAAACCTAGTTACACACGGCATCAAAGTAAAAAAAAAATAGAAAATAAATTAATAAGACAAAATTAGCTGAAAGAAGGGTAGAACGTACATTTTCAAAACTAAATAAATTTCAGGAAAGAATAGATACATATTGTCAGGTCCGGCCTCTTGGTGGACTATTGCCCTGGTTCTTTGGCTCACTTGTTTGGAAAATTCACAAGCAGGGCTGGTGTGAAGGAGTGACCACAGACAGGAAGCAATTCCATATGAACAGCTTTTATTACAGAAAAGAAGGGAGCCATACAAAGTGAGAGTACGTTCCAGAGAGAGGAACAGGTCTGCACAAGAGGAGAAAGATATTAAGGACTTCCAGGTGGTTCCCTTTTATTGGTCTAGTCTGGATGAGGGATTACATGGGATTTACCAGGTGATTGATACACATGACTGTCAGGTGTTCTGCATTTTCCTGCAGTCCCTTCCCCTGATTCTCCACCCCTAGGAACCACCCTCCTGGCCGGTATCTGCCCACCTGCAGATTTGGTCCCTGCCTAACAGATATTAAGTTAGCTCACCCTAATCATGAAAGGAATGAAGCAACAGAAAGATAATAATTAAAAATTACTAGATATCAAGTTAATCTGATCTAATTATAAAAGAAATGATGCAGCAGAAAGATAAGAATTATAAACTTGAAATCATCTAACAATGTAGCTTCATAATCTATAAATCAAAAGCTAGCAGGGAAAAAGTTGACAACATAGTGTCAAAAATAGTAGATTTTAATACAAACCCATAATGTATAGGTAAGCAGACAAAAAATAGACTGAAACAATGCAATTAACAGTTTTTCTCTAAAGGCCAGATTTTTTAAAACACTAACGAAGTACATACATTCTCTTTAAGCCCACATAAAAAATATATTTTTAAACCGTTCATATTTTTACCCAGAAAGCAGGTCTCAGTAAATATCAAATAAGTACTATGAAAACCATGTTCTCTGAGCAAAGAAGAAATCACAGTGGAAATTAGAAAATACATAGGACTGAATAGTAGTGAAAATATCATATCAAAACTCATTAGGATGCAGTTAAAAACCATATTTATTACTTGTCTTCCTCTGCTAGAATATTTGTGTCCACAAAGACAGAAATATTTTGCTTCATGTAAATGTGCCCCAAGCACCTAGAATAGGTCTTAGTCGGTTATTTTATTAAATATCTGATGTCTTAGTCCATTTGTGTTACTATAAAGGAATAACTGAGGCTCGGTAATTTATAAAGAATTTTATTTGGCTCACAGTCTGCAGGCTGTACAAGAAGCATGGCACTAGCATCTGCTTCTGATGGGGGCCTTAGGAAGCTTCCACTCATGGCAGATGAGGAAGGGAAGCTGGTGTGTGCAGATCACAGGCAAGAGAGAGGACGAGATGCCGGGCTCTTTTTTAATAACCAGTTCTCATAGGAACTAAGAGTGAGAACTCACTCCCATGAGAATGGAATCAAGCTACTAATGAGGGATTCAAGCCCATGACTCAAATACTTCCCACCAGGTCCCACTTCCAAAAAGCAGGATCAAATTTGAACATGAGACTGGGTGAGGCCAAAAAACTATATCCAAACCATAGCATTTGGTAAACAAATTAATGAATAAAAGTGACACCTAGAGAGAAATTTATAGCATTAAGTGTTTTAATTTTTAAAAAAACTGAAAAATGAGTGACTGCTCAACTTAATAACTTAGGAAACTAAAGATACAAACAGAAATTAAAAAAATCAAAAACAAAAAGCTAAAAAGGCCTAAAAGAATAATCTTTCAGTAGAAATGAGCAAACCTAGCACCCACATTATGGTTTCTGATACCATTTCCAATAAAACAAACAAGGGCTCCTTGGAGAAAAGGCTGATTCCAGGGTTCAGAAAGGGAAAATATGAGCAATGTAAACAATAAAATATATGGCTGGGCACAGTGGCTCGCACCTGTAATCCTAGCATTCTGGGAGGCTAAGGCAGGAGGATTGCTTGAGCTCCAGAGTTCAAGACCAGCCTGAGAAAAAGCGAGACCCTGTCCCTACTAAAAATAGAAAAATTAGGTGGGCTGCACACTCATGTTCATAGCAGCATTATTGACAATTAGCCAAGAGGTAGAAGCAACACAAATGTTTGTGGGCAGATGATTCAATAAACAAAATGTGTTCTATACATAGAATCAAACATTAATCAACCTTAAAATGGAAGCAAATCCTGTCATGTGATACAACATAAATGAACCTTGAGGAGATTATGCTAAGTGAAATAAGCCACTCACAAAAAGACAAATACTATATGATTCCATCTTTACAAGGTATTTAAAGTTAAATTCATAGAAACAGAAAGTAGAATGGTGGTTACCAGGTGCTGCAGAAAGGTGAAAATGGGGAGTTATTGTTTAATGAGTATAGAGTTTCAGTTTTGCAAAAAAGTTCTGGCAATCTATTGAACAATAATGTGAATATACTTAACACTACTGAACTGTACAAATAAAAATGGTTTAAATGGTTTAAAAAAAATTCTGTGGACCTATGGGCTGCTGAAGATTGAGAATTCTGGGAGACGGAAAGCTGAAAGGCTCTAAGTTAGGCCTGAGAAGAGCTGGTCCCAGAAAAGACAAAATTCTGTTGGCGGCTGTCCCTTTGCTCAAAGCATAGAAACAGCGAGGGAATTAACGGAATTCAGACTAATTCCCTTCCATGATGAAGGAGGGACAACAAAGTTTTATGTGGTGGTATCGAACTTATCCCAGTACCAACAGAACAGATGTCTCCATAGCAAATTGTGGCAGTGTATAAGACTCCAAAACATTTAATCTTCAAACACGTATTTTCTTAATAGGAAGAAGAACCTCAGGGATAAGAATTTCTGGAGAATTGCCAGAGGGAGTATGGAAGGATGGGTGGATAGAAGTGAGGGGTCTCCCAGATTATTTTGCTCTGATTAATTTGGAAGCACCTTATAGTTTAAGGGCAATTATTTTTGGGGGCCAAATGAAGACACTTTTAATCCCTACTATATACCCAAAAACATGCCTAGAGAGGGTGAGAAAATGGGGAAGACCCTTAGAAGTACAGGTTCTTTGCAGCCTAATCTCGCCTTCTCTAAGAGACAGAAGAATAACTCACCTAACAGATTGTAGGTGAGGGGCAGGAATTCTTCAGATAGAATTTTTCACTCAATTAGGATTTAGGAAAAAAAGTCCAGAGATAATAAAGGACTAAGATCAATTCAATTAATGAAGAACCCAAAGACTTTCGTGAAGAAACCATGATTCAACGAACTGACAGGGTGTGTTATAGGTCCAATCCAATATTTATCCTCTCTATTCCAAACTGCTTACACAAAGATATTTAAAGTCTACAAATAAAATATTTCAATAAATAACATCTTAGACCAGAAGAAAAAGGAGTGTCAACCTTATAAAAGACAGAAACTGAAGAATTTTCCCTGGCAGAAGGAGCTGAAGAGATAATAACTATTAATATACATATTGTGTCATCTTGGATTTTGGACCCAAAAAAATGACATTAGTAGAACAATTGGCAAAATTTTAGTAAAGTATATAAATAAGTTAACATTATAGTAATGTATCAATGTTAATTTCCTGGTGTTGGTTACTATGTAATATACTATGGTTTTGCAAGATATTATCGTTTGTAGAAGCTGAATGAACAGTATACAGGAACTCTATTTTTTGCAAGCCCTTTTGAAATCTGAAATTTAAAAGTTACAAAATAAATTTAAAAAGTAAAAAAATTAAACAAGTGGGAATCAAGATTGTTCTTTAAATAACATGATAAACAATCTTCTGGCAAAATTGTTTAAGCATAGAAAAGAGAAAAAAATCATAGATCCAGAAGAGATTTTGAAAAAGATAAGCTAAAACTATAAACACTATCACCAATAAATTTAAAAACTTACAAGGAATGGCAATTTCCTAGAAAAAACACATAATTTACCAAAATAATTCAGAAAATAAAAAACTCAAATAGAAATAATAATCATTAAAGAAATCAAATCAGTAGTTTAAAAAATACAGATGGTCCTCAACTTAAAATGGTTCAACTTACGATTTTTCAGCTTTATAATAGTGCAAAAGCAATACACATTCAATAGAAACCACACTTTGAATTTCAAATTTTGATCTTTTCTTGAACTAGCAATAGACCTTATGATACTCTTATATGAGATCTTCAATACTTTATTATAAAATAGGCTTTGTGTTAGATGATTTTGCCCAACTGTAGGCTAACGGAAGTGTTCTGAACATGTTTAAAGTAGGCTAGGCTAAGCCACAATGTTCAGTAGATTAGGTATATTGAATGTATTTTCCACTCATGATATTTTCAATTTACGATAAGTTTATTGGAACATAACCCCATCATAAGTAGAGGAGCATCTGCATAGATATCAAAGTAGGAACACTCAACCCTATGTCTCTCACTGAAACTGCTATAAAAACTAGACAGAAAGACTACAGTAGCTCTTTGAATAGTCTTAAAAAGTAAATGGAGATTTCCACTCTTGACATGTTAACAGCTTGAAGGTCCTCACAAGAAAAAAAACTATACAAACTGAAAATTAATAACTCGTCTTGGATCCACCAGAGAATTGGGATTACAGGACAAACCGATGCCCACCAACTGGAGAGGCAAGTGAATATAGAGAATCACAGCTTACTGGGGCAGAGTTTTATCTCCTGGAGCCCACCAGGTTCTCACAGTGAAGATCAGACAAAAATTCCCTCCTGCATCCAGCATCCAGCAGGGGAAGGGGAAACCTACTCTGCCAGAGCCTACCCAGTGTGAAAGAAGGGAAATAACCAACTCCAGTTCCCTCTAGCATTCCTATCTTACCTAAGCGGGGTAGAAGGGTGCTGAGAAACACTGGTGAAGGTCACATCCCAGGGGCATAGGCCCATTAAAAAACATACCTAATCATAAGGTTATTAAGAGGCCTCCTATTCTCCCACACCTTACCACAGTAAGACCTGCCTTGCAAGAAATGTTAAAAAGAAGTTCTTCAGAGAGAAGGAAAACAATATAGGTATTATTATAAAGATCTACATAAAAAAATACACTGTGTCAGAGAAGAAATAAATGAAG
Organism: Indri indri; assembly: GCA_004363605.1. NCBI lineage: Eukaryota > Metazoa > Chordata > Mammalia > Primates > Indriidae > Indri > Indri indri. The sequence continues at coordinate 100,359 of RJWJ010001689.1, forward strand.
GTAAAATAAAAATGTACTTTTCTTATTTTAATTGGTAAAGTATTTGTTCAAATTAATAATAGCAACCATGTATTTGGTGATTATAGCTAATGGATAAGTAAAATGAATTACAGCAAGGGACAAGAAAGAAGAATTACTATAAGGTACCTGCATTAACTGTGAAGTAGTACAGTGTCATGTGAAAGTATACATTAGTTGTAAACATTTACTGAAAACTCCAGGGCAACCGCTAAAATTTTTTTTAAAAAAATAATTGATATGCCAAGAGAGGAGAGAAAATGGAATCATAAAAAATGTTCAATTAAAACCAGAGAAGGTAGGAAAAAAAGATAAAAAAACAGGAACAAGTATAGCAAATATAAAAGTTACAAATTCACTAAATATTAATCTAAATAAACCAATAATCACTTTAAATGTGAATTGTCTACATACAGCAATTAAAAGACAGAGACAGAGTAGATGAAAACGATAAGACCGAACCATATATTGTCTACAGGAAATGCACTTTAAATATAAAGACACAGATAGATTAAAAGTAAAGGGATAGAGAAAGACATACCATGCTAACATAAATCAAAAGAAAGCTAGAGTAGCTACATCAAATTCAAACAAAACAGACTTTAGAACCAGGAAAATTATCCATGATAAAGAGGAACATTAAATGATAGGGGGTCAACTATCAAGAAGACATAAAAATCCTTAATGCATATGTACTACCAACAGAATGTTAAAATACACAAGGCAAAAACTAAAAGAATACAAAGAGAAATAGACAAATCCACTGTTATAGTTGGAAACTTAAACATACCTCTATGAGTAATTGATCCAGCAAGCAGAAAATCAGTGAGGATGTAATTGAACTGACAGCACCATCAATCAATGAATTTAACTGACATTTATAGAATACTTGAGCCAAGAACAGCATTCTTAGCATGCACGCATGGTATATTCACCAAGACAGAAAACATTTCAAGCCAAAAAATGAACCTCAACAAATTTAAAAGAATAAAAATCACACAAAGTATATTGTTTTCAAACCACAATGGAATTAAACTAGAAATCAGTAACTGAAAGTCAGGTGGAAAAATTCCAGAATATTTGGAGATTAAACATTTCCAAATAATACAAGAATCCAAAAAATCTTAAGATAAATTTTGTAAATATTTTAAACTAAATGAAAATGAAAATACAATTTCTCAAAATTTGAGGGATGCAACAAAACTAGTGCTTACAGGGAAATTTATAGCATTGAATATATATATTACAATAGAAAAAAGATGTAAAATCAATAATTAAAGCTTCTATCTTAGAAAACTAAGAAAAAAGCAATATAAGCCTAAAGTGAGCAGAAGAAAAGAAATAATAAAAATTACTGCATAAATTGATGACATTGGAAACAGAAAAGCAATAAAGAAAACTGGCAAAACCAAAAGCCGTTACTTTGAAAAGATCTATAACTTCAATAAAAACCTAGGCCAAGTCAACCAAGACAAAATGGAAAAGACATGTTTTACTAATATCAGAAATGAAAGAACTATCATTAATGATCACATGAACATAAAAGGATAACAAAAGATTATGAACAACTGAATGCTCACAAATTTGATAACTTAGATGAAATGGATCAATTTTTTGAATGACAAAATCTACCAAAATCCATACAAGGAGGAATAAATAATTTGAATAGTCACATATCCATTAAACAAAAAATTAAATAAATAATAAATGACCTTTCAAAACAGAAAGCACCAGGCCCAGATGGGCTAACTGGTGAATTCTGTAAACATTTAAAGAAGAAATAATACAAATTCTCTACAATCTCTCCTAGAAAACAGAAGCAAAGGGAAAACTTCCTAACTCATATGAAACAAGGTATCACCTTATTACGCAAACCAGATAAAGACATTAAAAGAAAGGAAAACTACAAATCAATATCTCTCATAAAGACAGATGCAAAAATCCTCAATATTAGCAAATCAAATCCACTAATATATAAAAGAATTATACACTACAACCTAGTGGGATTTATTTCAGGTATATAAAGTCTGGTTCAACATTCAAAAATCAATTAACGTAATCTATCACATCAATAAGCTACAAAAGAAACATCATATGATCATATCAATAAATGTAGAGAAAGGACTTGGCAAAATCCAATTCATGATAAAAACTCTCAGCATGCTAGAAATACAGGGACATATTCTCAACTTGATAAAGAACATCTACAAAAACATTACAGCTAAAATTAAACTTACTGGTGAGAAACTAGATATTTTCATTTTAAGAATGAAAACAAAGCAAGGATGTCAAGGATGTCCCCTCTCACTACTCCTATTCAGCATTTAACTGAAAGTCATAGCTAGTACAATAAGACAAGAAAAGGAAATAAAAGGTAAACAGATTGTGAAGGAAGAAATAAAACTTTCTTTGTTCACAGATGACATGATTTTCTATGTTGAAAATACCAAAGAATCCACGAAAAACCTCCTGGACCTAATAAATTGTTACAGCAAAGTTCAAAGATTTGAACTATGAAACTTCTAGAAGACAACACAGATGAAAATCTAGGGTAATGAGTTTTTAGATAAAATACCAAAAACATAATCCATGAAAGAAAAAAGTGGTAAGTTTGACTTCATTAAAAGTTTCTGCTCTGTCAAAGACATTATTAAGATAATAAAGACAAATCACAGTTTGAGAGAAAATATTTGCAAAATACATAACTGACATATCAAATATATACAAAGTATTATTAAAACTCAATAATAAAAAATGAACTCATTTTAAAATGGGCAAAAGATTTAACAGATACTTCCATAAAGAAAATGTAAAGGATGTCAAATGAACATAGGAAAGATGCTCAACATAATATGTCATCAGGGAATTGCAAATTAAAACAATGATATACAACTACACTCTGTTAGAATTAGTAAAATCCAAAATACTGACAATGCCAAATGCTGTCAAGAATGTGGAGCAGGCCGGGCGCAGTGGCTCATGCCTGTAATCCCAGCACTCTGGGAGGCCGAGGCAGGCGGATTGTTTGAGCTCAGGAGTTCGAGACCAGCCTGAGCAAGAGCGAGACCCCGTCTCTACTAAAAAAAAATAGAAAGAAATTATCTGGACAACTAAAAACATATAGAAAAAATTAGCTGGGCATGGTGGCGCATGCCTGTAGTCCCAGCTACTCGGGAGGCTGAGGCAGAAGGATTGCTTGAGCCCAGGAGTTTGAGGTTGCTGTGAGCTAGGCAAACGTCACAGCACTCACTCTAGCCAGGGCAACGGAGTGAGACTCGGTCTCAAACAAACAAACAAAAAAAAGAATGTGGAGCAATAGGAATGTAAAATGGTACAGACACTTTGGAAGACAGTTTAGCAGTTTCTTACAAAGCGCAGTGTTACTACATAATCCAGGAATCACACTCCGAAGTATTTACCCAAATAAGGTGAAAACTATGTATATACAAAAATCTGCACGTGAATGTTCATATCAGCTTTATTCATAATTGACAAAAACTGGAAACACCCCAGACGTTCATCAACAGGTGGATAAACAAACTGTGGTATATCTATATTACTATTTAGCAATAAATATTTAACAATAAAAAGTAATGTGCTTCCAAACCACAAAAATACATGGAGGAACCTTAAATACATAATGGTTAGTGAAAGAAGCCAGTCTGAAAGGCTATACACTATATAATTCTGACTATATGCTATTGTGGAAAAAGCAAAACTATAGAAACAGTTAAAAGATCAGTGGTTGCCAGGGGCTAAGGAGTAGGGGGGAGAGGGATAAATAGGTATAACACAAGACAATTTCAGGGCAGTGAAACCAGATTGTATGATACTATAATGGTGGACACGTCACATTATACATTTGTTAAAACTCATAAATCTATGCAACACAAAAGCTGATGGCATGCACGATGGAATCCCAACTACCTGGGAGGCTAAGGTCAACCTGGGCAATATTGCGAGACCCTATCTCAAAAAAAAAAAGAAAAAAGAAAAAAGAAAAAATCAAACTACACAATGCAATAAGTGAGCCCTAATTTAAATTATGGACTTTAGTGAATAATAATATATCCATATTGGTTAATAAATTATAACAGATGTACCACACTAATTCAAGATGTTAAGAATAAAGGAAACTATAACAGCAGGGAAGAGAGGTGGTATTCTGTACTGTTTAGTTTTATTAATATGTAAACCTAAAATTGCTCTAAAAAATAAAATCTGCTAATTAAAAATAATAATGTAACAAGTAGACTGTGAAAAAAGGTCAGAATTCATGGTAGCATCAAACCTGCATTAAATATTCCATTTATTCTCTCCATTATCCCTTGGTCTGAACTCAAAGAAGCCCCAAACTTGAAAGTCAGCTTCGGTACAGACAGAAAGAACCCCAGGAGAAGCTCTCTAGCTAAGGCTGGAAGAGTGGGGAAGAGTAGGAAATGAGTCTCCTAACATTCAGAGAGAGAGTGGAAAATACTGTTTATTTTTTTTCCTTTATTTTTTTCTCTCAGTTCTCTCTCATCCCAGCACCCAAGCAATTCTGTGTTAATGACAGCGGCAGCAGCAAACCATAGAGACCTAAAACTCTGAAGGATGGGAACCTTCCTCTCCAATCAAATGACCTGTGGTCCCAATAGAGTAGGGTGATACAGTAACTTTTTTTTCTCTCCATCCTCTTGCTACTTGCCCTAGACACAGGTGCACAGCAGGAAAGGATAAATAAAGGCCCAACTTTCTGGTCAGGGAACTTGAAAAGGAGATCCCACAGAACCAGAAAGTACCAAGGAGATCATGGAGGGAGAAGAGCTTGGGAAAGCAACCACAAAAAGTTATGAACTCTTGAGCTCACTCACAAGCTATACATACGTGGAGCTAACATTAAACAGCATAAATAGACTGAAAAGTAAACTACAGAACAGACCACTGCCCAAGTCCCAGACTGGTCACTAAGTGGAACACAATGGAACACACTTGAATGACACTTTTGCTATTGAAAACTGAGCCAACAATGTACCCCAAACCATAGAAGACTGGTCAGAACTTGAGGCCTGAATGCAACCAGGAAGACTATATGCTAAACTATCGGTATTCTCTGTTAGAAATAAACAAGTCCCGGATTCTTATAATATTCAACATATCTATGATATAATCCAAACTTACGAGGCATACAAAGAACCAGAAAAAATTCACATAAGAAAAGGCAATCAAGAGACACCAAAGACAAAATGACAGGAATATTCAAACTATCTGACAGACTTTAAAGCAACTTTTATAAAAATGTTCCAGCAAGTAAAGGCAAGCACTTTTGTAACAAATGGGAAGATGAAACAATGTAGCAAAGACATAGAAAATACAAAGAAGAATCAAATGACACTTTTGGAACTGAAAAATATGTAACCAAAAAAAAATTTTTTTAATTTCTGAGTGGCCTAAATACAATTATGAAGATGACATATGAAAGTAACTGAACTTGATGGCAGATCAATAGAAATTGATCCCATCTGGACAACAGAGAGATAAAATAATAAAAAATTGAGTACTGCCTCAGGAACCTGCAGACAGTAACAAAACATTGAACATCTGGAGTCCCAGAAGTAGATTAGTAAGCATATGGAACTAAAAAAATACTTGAAATAATGACTGAAATATCTCAAGTTTTACTTTCACATAAACCTACAGATACAAAAATTTCAGAGAACTTCCAACAGGACAAACCTGAGGAAGTCAATGTCCAGACACATTATAGTCAAACTGCTAAAAGCTAAGAAAAAACAAAGAAAAATCTTGAAAGGAGCCAGAGTGAAACAAAACATTATCTACAGGGAAAGAATGACCCAAATGACTGCAGATTTCACATCAGAAACCAAGAAAAGGGAAGTGCTGAAAAAAAGTTGTCAATCCAATATCTAGCAAAAATATCATTCAGGAAAGAAGGCTGAGAATAAAGACATTCTCAGCTGAAGAAAAACTAAGAGAATCCATGGTGTGCAAACTTGCTCTGTAAGAATTGCTAAAGAAAGATACTGAGACAAGAAAATGTAGACTGTCAGTAATAAAGGAAGAGAGACAGTGGCAAACATTTAGAAACATGTAATGTATTATGTGTCTCCTCTTCAGTTCTTTTAAACATATTTGACAGTTGGAACAAAAATTATAACGTGAACTGATGAAATTTTCAACAAATGAAGATATAATACATAAGACAACTATAACATATCAAAATTTGTGGGATGCAGGCAAAGCAAGACTTCAAGGAAGAAAATAATAAAGAAAATAGCCAGAAATCAGTGAAACTGAATAGAGTAAATCAATGAAACCAAGAGTTACTTCTTTGAAATGGTCAATGAAATTGATAAACCTGTATCGAGACTGACAAAAAAGATAAAAAAGATCAATATCAGAGATGAAAGAGAGTATCACTATAAAACTGACATTAAAAGTATAATAAATGAATGCTATGAACAACTCTATACACAAAACATTGACAACTTAGATGAAAAGGAGCAATTCCTTAAAAACCATGAACTACTACAAGTTACCCAAGATAAAATGAATACCAGATTAGTCCTATAACCACTAAAGAAAGTGAAATCATGGTTTTTTTTAAAAAAAGTATTTTTCTGAAAAAGATCTCTCTATGCCCAGTTGGCTTCACTGTAGAATTCTACAAAACATTTAAAAAATGACTAACACTAATTCCACACATTCACTTCCAGAAAGCAAAGGAGCGTATACTTCACAACTCATTTTATAATATGAGGCCAGCATTCATTATCCTGATACCAAAATCAGACAAAGGTGGTAGGAAAAAAAAAAGAAATACAAAACTACAGACCAACAGCCCTCTGTAACACAAATGCAAAAATCCTCAACTACATACAAGCAAACTGAATCCAGAAATACTTAAAAAGAACAACACACCGTCAAATTGGGTTGATCTGAAGAATGCAAGAATGCTTCAATATTTAAAAATCATTCAATGTCATCCAGCATACTGGTAATCTAAAGAAAAACCATATGATATCAATTGATGCAGAAAAAGCATTTGACAAAATTCAACACCCATTTATGATCAAAACTCTCAGTACACTATAGAGCAGAGCTTCCTCAACTTGATAACATCTATAATAATCCTAAAGCTAACATTGCACTAAATGGTGAGAGGTTGAACGTTTTCTCTATAAAACTGGGTACAAGCCAAAGATGTCCACTGTTGCCAAACCTACTCGATAAAGGACTGGAAGTCCTAGCCAGTGCAGTGAGTCAAGAATATAAATAAAAAGGCACTCAGATTGGAAAGAAAGAAAGAAAATGCTCTCTGTTTGTAGATGACATGATTGCCTACATAGAAAATCCCAAAGAATATGCCAAAAAGAAAAAAAATCCTAGAATAGGTGAGTTTACCAAGATCATGATACATAAAGTCAACACAAAACTCAATCATATTTCTATATACTAATAATTTACAAATGAAAACTGAAATTACAAAAGCAATAACATTTTCAATAGCATCAAAATTAAAAAGAAAAGCTTACATATACGAAATGTCTGGAAAGTATCCAATCATGTAATATGAAAAACAGAAACACTTATTGAAGAAGATACGAGATGCCAGAAACGTTGTATATAGGACAATGACACCTCAGTTCCCTTCAAAGTAGGCACCTTGGGACCCCACGCAGTTCTCCCAGCGTCTCTTAACCTAATCCGCACACGTTCAGCATTCTCAGGTGTTCTGCTTTTTGTGGGCCTTCCAGAACATGGATCACTTTCGACAGATTCTCGACCATCTTTGAAGCATTTGTGCCATGCTTTTATTTGTGCTGCACTCATTGCGTCGTCCTTGGAAGCCTTCTGAATTATCTGAATAGTTTCTGTGGAGGAACGTTCAAGCTTAATGCAAAATCTGATGCAGATGCGTTGTTCTGCTCGCTCAGTCATTTTGAATGTGATGACCACACACCACACGTGCTCACTCAACAGCGTCTAGCACCCCACTGACTAGTACCGTGAAGGCGCCATTGTTCACACATGCGCACTACAGTCCACTCGCCTTGGCTGCCAGGTTACATCAGTGCCCTGCAAACCATTCTTGTTTTATTAACAGTGGCTGGATACTTTCCAGACTGCCCTCGTATACCCAATAATACATACATAGGACAGGTATGTTAAGAACTATTAATACAAAAAGCTGAAAAAAGAAATCAGAGACGACCTAAATTGTATTCATGGTTTGAAAGACTCTACATAGTTAAAATGTCAATTCTCCCCAAATTTTTCTGTAGATTTAACTCAATATCAATCAAAATCCCCATAAAGTTTTTTTCTATAAATATAAATTGATAATAAAATGTACATGGAAAAACAAAGGAACTAAAATAGCTAAAACAATTTTGAAGAGAAAAAACAAAATTGAAGGAATCACACTACCCAAATGTCCTTCAATGTTAGAATAAACTAACTGTGATACATCCATACAATAGAATATTACCTGACAATAAAGAATTGAATTACTAATGTGCACAACTTGAATCAATCTCAGAGGCATTATGCTAAGGGGAAAAAAAAATCTCAAAAGATTACATACCACAATTCCATTTACAGTAGTCCTGTACATGCTCAATAGGACAAATTTATAGCGATGGAGAACAGCTCAGTGGTTGCCAGTGGTTAAGGGTAAAAAGAGGCTATGACTACAGAGGGATAGTATGAGGAAGATTTTAGGGGTGATGAATCTGTTCTGCATCCTAATTGTGTTGGTGGTGTGTTAGAATTCACAGAAATGTACAAAGTTATTTTTTTCTATATTAATTTTTAAATAATTAGAAAGACACAAGTACATAATTGCAATACAAAGCAGAATATGCTTAGTGACAAAAGAGGCAAAAATATTGCAGAAAAGAAATACACACCATACAACTTTGGTAGAAAATGCAAAAAGGAAAATAGTAGGCTTCAGGGGGAAAGTGGACTTCAAATAAGCACAATTTGAATATGCAGAAACTAGAAATAGAACGTAGGTGATAAAAACAGAACAAGCAAGGTGATCTTGGTACTTACTTCCAGCAATAGATTCCAAAATTGGCATACAAAAATTTTTTTATATTTACTAAATCACTATACAGTTTTGTAAATGAATTCTTGTATATTTGGAAAAAAGCTTATTCTCTGTAATACTGTTAAAGACCCACCAAATTAAAATGTCCTATTAATTGCATATTAAACTTTGTCACTTATTGATTATTGTACCTCATCAATTATCTTCAAACTCTTTTATGAATGGAATATTTCTTGGAATCCTGATAACTTGGGGATATTACAAATTCAGTTCCAGACCACTGCAGTAAGGCAAATATTGAAATAAAGTCACATGAATTTTTTGGCTTCCCAGTTCATATATGAGTTATGTCTACACTATATTGTATTCTATTAAGTGTGCAAGAACATTATGCTTAAAAATTAAATGTGCATACCTTAATTTAAAAACACTTTACTGCTAAAAAGTGCCAATGATAATCCGAGCCTTCAGGAAATTGTAATCTCTTTGCTGTGGAAGGTCTTGCCTCCATGTTGACGATGGCTGCTGAATGATCAGGGTTGTGGCTGCTAAAGGTTGGGGTGGCTGCAGCAATTTCTTAAAATAAGACGACAATGAAGTTTGCCATGCTTCTTTTCATAAAAGATTTCTCTGTAGCATGTGATGCTGTTTGACAGCATATTATCCACAGTAGTTCTTTTAAAATTAGAGTCAGTCCTCTCAAACCCTGCCACTGTCTTACCAAGTAAGTCCATGTAATATTCTAAATCCTCTGTTGTCATTTCAACAACATTCATTGCATCCTCACCAGGAGTAGATTCCATCTCAAGAAACCACTTTCTTTGCTCATCCATAAGAAACAACTACTCATCCATTCAAATTTTATCATGAGATTACAGCAATTCAGTCACATCTTCAGGCTCCACTTCTAACTCTAGTTCTCTTGCTGTTTCCTCATCTGCAGTTAATTCCTCCACTGTAGTCTGGAACCTCTCAGTCATCCAGAAGGGTTGAAATCAACTTCACAACTCCTGTTAATGCTGATATTCTGACTCCTCCCACGAATCACAAATGTTCTTAATGGCATCTAGAATGGTGAAATCCTTTTCAGATGGCTTTGAGTTCATTTTGCCCACATCCATTAGAGGAATCACTATGGCAGCTATAGCCTTACAAAAGTATTTCTTAAATAAGACCTGAAAGTCAAAATTACTTCTTGATCCACGAGCTGCAAAATGGATGTTGTGCTAGCAGGCATGAAAACAACATTAATCTCCTTGTACCTGTCCATCAGAGCTCTTGGGTGATTAGGTGAATTGTCCATGAGCAGTAATATTTTGAAAGAAATCTTTTTTTCTGAGCAGTAGGGCTTAACGGTGGGCTTAACGTCTTCAGGAAACCACGCAGTAAACAGATACGCTGTCACCCAGGCTTTGTTGTTCCATTTAAAGAACACAGGCAGAGTAGACTTAGTACAATTCTTAAGGGCCTTAGGAGTTTCACATTGGTAAATGAGCATTAGCTGCATTAGCCCCTAATAAAAGAGTCAGCCTGTCTTTTGAAGCCAGGCATTGACTTCTCCTCTCTAGCTATGAAGTCCTAGATGGCATCTTCTTCCAGCAGAAGGCTGTTCTGTCTACACTGAAAATCTGTTGTTTACTGCAGCCACCCATCAATTATCCTACCTAGATCTTCTGGATAACTTGCTGCAGCTTCTACATCAGCACTTGCTGTTTCACCTTGCACTCTTGTTATAGAGACAGCCTCTTTCCTTAAAGCTCATGAACCAATCTCTGCTAGTTTCAAACATTTCGTTTGCAGCTTCCTCACCTTTCTCGGCCTTCATAGGATTGAAGAGTTAGGGCTTGCTCTGGATTAGGTTCTGGCTTAAGGGAATGTTGTGGCTCATTTGATCTTCTATTCAAACCACTAAAACTTTCTCCATATCAACAATAAGACTGTTTCACTCTCTTATTCGTGTGTTCACCGGAGTCGCACTTTTAATTTTCTTCAAGAATGTTTCCTTTGTACTCACAACTTGGCTAACTGGTGCAAGAGGCTTAGCTTTCAGCCTACGTGGGCTTTTGACATGCCTTCCCCACTAAGCTTAACCATTTCTAGCTTTTGATTTTAAGTGAGATATGTGTGACTCTTTCCTTCACTTGAACACTTAGAGGCCACTGTAGGCTAATTAATTGGCCTAATTTCAATATTGTTGAGTCTCAGGGAATAGGGGGGTCTGAGAGGAGGGAGAAAGATAGGGGAATGGCCAGTTGGTAGAATAGTCAGAACACACACATTAATCAATTAAGTTTTCTGTTTTATACGGGCATGGCTTGTGGTTCTCCAAAACAATTACAATAGTAACACTACAGATCACTGATCACAGATCACCATAACAGACATAATGATAAAAGTTTGAAGTACTGTGAGAACAATCAAAATGTGACAAGAAGTAAGCACACGCTATGGGAAAAATGGCACTGACAGACTTGCTTATTGCAGGGTTGCTACAAACCTACAATTTGTAAAAAACAGTATCTGTGAAGCACAATGAAGTGCAGTGCAATAGGCTGAGGTGTGCCTGATAGAGAACAGATACAGCAGAAATGCTCAGGCTGAAATATGGGAGTGGAGACCAGAACCCCTACCCCATCCACTTCTATACCTGGGTTCCTTGGAGACCAATGTGAAGACTCAGCGGTAATTGCTTTGTCATTTTCTGAATTGTTTATAGTATTTCCAGTTATACTTAACAATAATTTCTTATTGGATGGCTGCTAGATTTTCTCTTCAAGGATAAAAATAATCAGCATTTTCATCATACTAAATTCTATCATTATATTTTCACTGTGTTTTATTAACCTTTCACCTCATACAACATCCTTATTTAGCTCTCTTAATGATTTTTACTGTGGAATGTAAAATAACAACAAATCCTGCTATTGTTTTACTCTTACATGCGCATGAAAAATCTTACCTTTTAGTGTCTTTTTATCTTGAGTATTTCTCTTTTGGCAATTATGGGGTTCTATCAATAATATTCTTTAATAGAGAGTTTAAGACCTTTTATCTGATGCAGTAACTGACAACTGTATTATAATAAAACAATTTATATATTTTTAACTTTTCTTTGCTCTCCTTCACCAATTACCTACCTACTGGTTGTGGTATCCATTACATATTTATTTCATCTTACAACATTATGTTTTCCAATTCATTTATTTCTCAAACCTACCTTAACACTGATAACTAACTGTTTTCATTATGATTAACTAAATATATTTTGAGCTTGCTTGAAGAGTTGATATGTAACTTAACTTTTTGGTTTAGCTATTAACCCTATAATTTGTAACCACAATTCATTAATCTAGAAATGTGAATTTCACTGTAAAATTCTATGTTCATAACTTAGTTCTTAAAATAAGTTCCATAATTTTTATTAGTTTTACTTTGTATCATCAAATCTTTTCTTAATATTTTAATTCATTTATCTCTTGTAAGTCTGTTTCAATCATATACTACTTTCAAGACTATTTTATCTTAGTGATAATCTATTACGAAATGACTTCAGGTTTCCTAAGACCTCAAATATTTCTTTCTGTCTCCTGAGAGACATTCGATTTGGCCATACAACATACTAGAATGATAGTCGTATTTCCCTTTGCTATCATGAAGTCTATTTTCAAGTCTACAAAGTAAGGACTGAAGTAGTTCCTGACCTCCCTTCCTTAAGCGATATTATAAATTCTATATTTTAGGTTTAAAAATCTGTTATGGAAGAATCTTTAGCCCAGCCCTATACTCATTCTTTTGAAACACTTTCTAATATTTATGCTGTAATTAGGCTGCAAATAAAGGAAATCTTTCTTACATTTTTCATTATGGTCTCTACTTTGCATGTCTTTACAATTGCCATGTGCTTTCTTATTATCCAAAGATACACTACATAAACAGATAATAGAGTCATTATTTTTTCTTCTTGATGATCTCTTTATGTCATTTTTCTGTGACTTAGAGATGCTTTGCTTGTTTATTATTAATACAACTAGTTCTTTGCTCAGCTGCATCGATCCTTTCCTTAAAGCCTGTGCCTGTGTCCATGTTTCAGTATTGACAGAGCATTTACATATTTAACACCATCTTCCAGGATCTCACAGGTTTTCATAGTTAAAAGGAACTTGAAGGTCCTTCCTCCCAATAAAAACATCCTATTTTTACAGAGATTCCTTTAAACTAGTTAATTCCAAAACATTTATACTTCCTCAAAAGCTTTCTGCTAGAGTAGAAATTCTGATTATGAAAGACCATACAATTGTTTCTTCCCATTTTCATTTCTCCATTCAATAGACAGCTTTGTTTAGTTTTCTTCTCACTTTTCTTTAAGTGTAGTTTGTAGGAATTTTTTAGGCAGTTTCACTTTTTCTACCATCCTCCTGATACTTTGTCACATAGAAGGTTTACATAACTAATACTCTATTCTCAATACTACTACTCACATTTGACACTGGAGATCTAAGAACTGTAACACATGATTTTTTAATAGAAATAAGATCAAGTATAACAAACAGCTTTTCTTCACATTCTCCAGAATTTGAAATTAATAACGCCATATCACCAGAAGTGCTCAAAAACATATATTTAATGTAATAGCTTGTATTTTGCTCATTCTTTTCCTTGCTATGCATATATGCCAAAGAAAAAAGTATTCTAGCATAAAAACTAGCATTGCAGTAGCTAATAAATACCTCTTCTCTATTAAAAACACCTAAGGGTTTAACTCTACATGAAATGTTCCAATTTTTTCATGAATCACCTATAGGTTTACAATAAATCATTACTATTGTGTAATATCTTGAAAGAACTGAATAATTTTCTAAAACCTAGACTTGTTACAAATAAAATATTTTGGTATTTGAAACAAATTCTATAAAAGGAGGTATTCTTTAACAAGATTCCACTTACCTAAGTATTTTGTTTGTTTTACTCTTTAAAAAAAACCTAGTCTCCTAAGCAGTGTATCTTTAAATTATTATCCAATGGAAAAAAACATGGTCAAGTATAATTCAATACATCTTTTTAAATCTATTTTTACATATTTGTTAAAATCCTATCACAGGGATTTAAAGAGGTCTTTTTAGACCTTCCTATTGCTTATTTGACTCAAACGAATGTATAAAATTCCTATAAACTAGATAAATTTATGCATTTTTGCAAAAGCATGAAAATCCACCAAATCTTTCTCAATCAGATTCTTTGCACTAATAGGTGGCTATTCTTACTTTTTTTCATAAAAATATTTGATCTAAGACATGGTACATTTTTAATGTATTTTTTCCAGTGCTTAACATTAGGTTTACTATAAATATCAGATGTTCTTTCACAGATTTTTGTGATCTTAATAATATTAAAAACATATCACTGATGCTCTACGCCTTGAGTTGTCAATCTGAACGAAAATGACACCATTATTAGCATCATCACTAACAGATTTCTTAAATTAGCTGCCAATACTATCAATTACATATTTTCCTGTTACTTTAGAAATGAGCTTGTCATAAGCACACCATTTGCCACGATTTTCTCTGGCTAGCAATAAATTCAAAGCGTTCTTTGACAAGGGACATCAATCAGCAGAGCAAAGTAACCCAAGTACAGATGTAGATGGAGACAATTATTAAAATTTTGCCCTAGAGGCAATTTCCTTAACCTCCTTAGGCCTTAATATCTTCCTTACTAAGTTGCTGGGAGGATTAATGAAATAAAGCACTTAACACAGAGCTTGGCACACACTAAGTTAAAGATTTTAGTAGTTGATGATGACGATGGTAATTTTTTAAAAAAGATTTCAAAAACTAGTCCCAGCAGTTATCAGATGCCATAGACAAATTTGACACATTTGCTACTCTTTGCCAGAGTCTTCTTTCATTCTTTCTTACTTTTCTGTGTTCTACGATCATGGCCTCCTCCGTGGGGCTTTGGTAACATTACCTCTAAGAGGTTCGTTAGGGGGCACACAGAATACCTGAAATGGAAGCTATGTTCTCCGTGCGCCTCTTTCACACATGTTGAAGCTTCCAATTGCTCTTCCTTGAAATAAATTTGTGGGAAGCTGCCTTTACTCCACACTAAGCCTTGGAGAGAGAAAAATGGCCAGTGTCTCTGGGGAATAATTAACAAAAGACAGTTTGTTTCATCTTCATGATAAAATATAGCATCCTTATTAAAAGGCAAATTCATCATTCCCAAAAGTTAAATAGAATGACACTTTAAAAGTAATTCCAGCTGATTAAATTTAGGGTTCTGAAAAAAAATTTTAATTCATGAATACACTCTGAATCTTTCATTTCATTTTAAAATGTATAAATGTTCATTTAACTTTGAGCCCTTGCTTCTCAGTGTTCTATTCTGAGCTAGTCAAACAAGTGGTAGCAGGCATGCTGGGCTCAATAATACTGCCTCTCATATTTAAATACTCTATTTCACTTGGATTGCAAATTAAAGACAGTCTCCTGAATGCTGACACATTTTCAATGATTGATTTTGCAAAACGTGTTGATTTTTCCTACACTGTTTTGCCTCTCTGTGTGTCAACTTTGGCCTTCTCTTCTTGCTCCTTTGCAGCACTGCTGTCTCTTTGAAGCCATTGTCTGCCTGATATAAAAAATGTACATTAAACCTCATAACTAATTACACAGACAGAAAATTCCCAATCTCAAACACAGAATACCTATGCCAGAAACCATAACAAAAGCTTCTGATTATGTACAAAACCCTTAATCAAACCTTTCACAGACTTGGATTAAAAGAAATTCCAATAATTTATTTTCTGTTAAAGTTGTGTTTACATTCTTTGAAAAGGTGATTTCTTATGTATGCTACATGCCTACAAGTCAATCCATTTAACAGGAAATATCATCCATTTCCCCACAAAAGTTTTTACTTGCTATTATTAATAGGTCTACTTCAATTAAATGCTATTCAGTAAAAATGTTTTATTCTAAACACAAAACTGGTAGTCTTAACACAATGCCCATTTTTTAAACCCCCTATACTATGCATTAACAGAGTAGACTTTTCCCAATAAATGCTACAATCTATAAATTAAGTACACAGCTTTTTTTTACTTTAAAAATTTACTTGAAAAGGGAATGAAGAGATATTTCTCTCTCCCACCAACTCCCCAAAATATACAAAATAATGTCTCTAAATCTGAAAGTACAATGTCTTACCTACAGACCACATATAAAGCAAAAAATTTAGTCTCAGACAACCTATTAGGAAAATCACTTTTCCATAATAGACTAGTTCTAGAGTTAATTTAACATATCATTTTTGAAAAGCTATAACATGCAAGGCCATGTTTAAGCACTCTGTGTGACTATAAAGAATTTATAATGTGTGAGTGTGCATGCATGCGTGTATGAGGAATGGTTAAAAAGACAGTGTACGAAATAGTAATCATATGAAATAATATCACAGGAAAGCATGCTACGAAACAAAGAGAGAGACAAATTATGAATACTCCCCTGCTTGCCTCTTTAACATGCTACGATTTTCATAAAGCCTACCAGCTACCATTTGTTTCCATGAGTCCTAGCAACAGACCCTCCTAGCTTCCAGTCTACCAAGACTAGGTACTTTGCTGTTTGGCTGTTGCTTGCCTTTTTGTTAGACCAACTCTCCTGTACCTCTAGCTGTTGTACATCTCACACAGTTATCAAGTGCAATAAATGCATCACATGCCACCACACTATTTTGGGAAGCCCTGCAATGACTACCAGTGTGCCAATTAACCAGTCCAACTCTGGATATAAAATGCTAGTTTCTTGAAAGTGTTTCAGAATGGCAAGATGAGAGGAGGAGCAGTGAAAGTAGCCACACTAACTACTCTTCAAAAATGGCCACAATACCTAAGCAGAACAGGTTGGATTAAGGTCTGCACATGAGCCAAAGCTTAAAATTCATTGCCTTTGTTGGCTCATGTCACTTCTTTAATTAATGTCACTTTCTCTGGTTTAATATCAGAGCAAGTGACAAGAGTGCTTCTGGATGAATTGTGTTTTCCGAGGACTGTATGGCACTCTCTCCTGCAGTCTGACAGAGGGACGTGCCAGTTTTACTTGGCAGTTACAATGCACCAGCTTTAGTTTTAGTAGTTTAATTTGTGGCAGTTATATGTTTTGAATACGTTGAAGTATTCACAACGGTCTCATGGAATCTGTTCATAGATAAAGTTTACACAGTGGAAAAGCAAAAGCAATGGCTATAAGGCGATTAGGAAAAGCTTCTCTTGGCCACAGCTGGTCTTATAGGCATTCCTGTAAATTTAAGAGCACTTAGAAGATGTGACTAAAATGATCACAAGGAACGGTGCCCTCTTTTTTGGGGAAGGGGGGAGTTCTGTAGTGGGTGTGAGACAATCATAAGGAATATGATGTTTAGAACTCAATTTTATGCAAAATCCATTATTCAAGAAGCAAAGTTTATATACATGACAGACATGCAATGAAATAAATGTAAAAATAGGAAGTTTAGTTACTTATGCATTAATTTGGTTCTAACATTTTGGTTAACTAAATTTTTATTGATAGAAAATTCAGAAGAATTTCTGCATTGAGGAGCAAGGACTAAACTTTTCCTTTGGTTTATTAAAGACCTCTCTGTTTCAGGCTGAAATATTATGAAGGTTTTTTATTTGGAGTTTTCCCTTCATCTCCTTTAAACACTTTTGTGAAGCTTCACCAGCTCATAGTGAGAAGAGCTGCCACCAAGGAGTTCTTCTAAACTTTGCTTGCCCTTTCTAAATTTAGGGTTCTTTACTGCAGCAGGTTGAAGATCTGGCTTTGATTGCACCTGGCTCTGTAGGAGAATAGAAATATTCATCTCCACTGAATGCATGCTGCTTAAGTGCTGGAGGCACTTGCAGGAGAGTAACTCTCACTGGAAACTTCATTACAATACTTTCCCTTCCCTACACGAAGTAGTAATTCTCATTCACCACAGATAGAATTTTGCCTCACACAGCCACAGGAGCTCCTATTTGACTTTCAAAATTAATCAACCTCTAAGCTGGAGTAGAAATGGCATGTCCTTTAACCTTAAAGCACAAAAAGCTCTCAACAGACTGCAGTTTTTATATCCCTGGATGGGAGTTTGGGCCCCTGATACTTAAACTTGATTCACATACTGGGTTTCTGGCATGCTTTTGCCCATACCCATCTGCTTGCCTGGCACTGTGCCCATTCAGAAGGTGTGATGCCAGTTTCAATAGGGCATAGGTGCCAATCAAATATGGGTTTGGAGGGGCAGCATGCAGAACACAGCAAAAGTCAGTTCTTCTGCCAGAAGATCCTCCTGTTATCATATAATGCCAATGAAGGGCCACATGCTTCATTGCTTGGGATCATATTGCATCTGTAGATGTTTCTGGCCTTCAATGGATGTCTTTCTACAGAATCTTTTCCCTCAAGTATTACTTGATTAGAGATGTATAAAGATAAATCCACCTGGCTAACTAAAGGTCATCCTTTTAAAAAGAAACAATGGAAGTCCTCAATAATTATCTTGAAATAATTACTGAGTTTTCTATTTTTTCTTCTGAAATATTCGTTAATATAGAATGCTATATGGTGTTCAGGAAAAACCCGGTCATGTAATGAAGCTATAAGAGGCAAACATTCTAAAAGCACTAATTGCAAAATCAAGTATCTAAGTAGTATAAAACCCAAAAGTACCTTTAAATGTGGGTGATGAACAAAGATTCATCATCCCAATAGCTAATGCCTAATGAACTCTCATTTAGAGCTTTAAAGTGTCTTAACTTTCTTCTCATTTATTTTACAGATATTCTTGTGTCTTAAAAGAAGAAACACACCTCATACTATTTATTCTTCTTCCTTATCTTAAGGAAAAAAACCTAAAACACTTCAGAAGCAGAAGTCTATCCATATTTCATAAGGAAGCCAGAAGCTCTCAAAAGCTGAGAATTCTTTTATTGTGTGGCAATAGAGGTGAGCTCATTTCAGGAAGAAGAAATTTCCCCGTAGCAATAGGTTTCAAATTTAAAAAAAAAAAAAACCTTGACCACTGTAAACAGTTACAAGACAGTAAGAGGTAAAGTGGAAGAGACATAATATATAAGCACACCGAAGAATGGAGTAGTTTATAAACCTTCCCTTAAGGCAAAAAAGTTCGACAGTAAAATGTTACAAATGAAGAACCATAATACAAAATATGTTAAAAAGAACACATTTTAAAAAATGAAAAGACAAGCAAAGGCTAGGCCTCACAAGAACTTTCTTTTTATAGAAGAACCCAAACCTTCTTAACAGCTTAGATTTCTTAACTGATAGGTAAATAAGCACTATCTCTTTTAAAACTCAAAATTAAAACACATACAAAATTAAAATACATCTTCTGGGGACTTTTACTTCTTGTCTAGGGGTCCAACAAGTGTACTAAATTTACAAAATCCCAAGTGATCCCTTCTTTTTGAGTTATTTTCTGTTATCTATACTTTCATCTGGGAACTAATTTATCATAGACTGTAGTTTCTAGTATAAATTATCCTTATTTCCACACTTATTCCCTTATTTTCACCCACACAGTATCATTTGAAAAATTGCCTACTAACAATTGTAGCGGCACCATAATGTTGCATTGTGTCAAATAAGACTAACTGCTTATCTTAAAGCTCTCTCTATAAAACACTGCCAAAATAGCATTTAATACTGCAATGTGAATGAAGCAATATGTATTCCAATACTCTACCTTGTTGCTAGCATTATCATTGGGCTCTTGTGAACATTATTCTGCATATCTTAAAAACAACCAATCCATTACAGCTGACTAAAAAATAAAAACCATACATGCACCAGTATTTTCTTCCCATTTCTTCATAAATAGAAATGTTTATCAATAAATGAATTAAACTTTGATAATTTCTAAAAATCTCCCCCAAAAGATTCCATGTTTCAAAAGTACGAAATCAGGATCATCTGACAGGATGTCCCCAAAAATGTCTAACAGTCACTTGGATGAAGTTTAAACATTTATCCAGGAATAAATGATCCAATCTTAAGGCTTCGCCACAGTTAATTTTAGTTATAATAATGTGCTATTCTTTATAAAAGATAATGCTATTGATTTGCCATCAATAAAGCAGATGTACATTCTTAGATGAAATCATGACAGTTTCCTTGACTCATCTTTCCTTGTGACTAAGGGTACTCATCTGTAAGACCGCAGACTAGAGTTAAGAGTGACATCTATAATCACGGAAGAGGACAAAGCAAACTAACTTGTTTGATACAGTGCTCCAACCCCAGTCTCAATCTCTCAAGCAAATAACTATTGAACATCTATTCTGTCTTGACACTCCGAAGATGCTAAATGGTCATCACTATGCCAAACTTCAAAAAATGAAAACTTCCACAGATAAATCACATTTATTTTTACTCATATAATCAGCCTTCAAAGGAATGTAGCTGAAGTGTATACTATAATTCTGTTTTTCTAGATTTTGAATAATTTCTGAAACCCAATATCTTTCATATCTGAAGCAGATAAATTCCAGTTTCAATGAGAACTTTTCACCATCTATCACAGCTATTACAGTAAATTTTAAGGGAAGAAAAAGATTTAGGTTGATGAGTAAAATGTCATAAAGTCTTCTGACATTCTCTATGTTCTTAGTTTTACCACATTAGTAACTAACTCCACCTGAGTCCATGGCAGGATAATTAAAAAACCCTTCCAACGGAGGTCTTTGTCACCATCCTAACCCACTGTGGCACCGGATATTTAGAATGGAAAATTCTAAGTAAATAATTAACATTTATTAAGTGTTTACCAAGTTCTTTGAAAAACTATCTCATTTAATCCTCATAATTACTATTATCCCAATTATACAGAATAGAAACAAAGAATCCAAAGGATTAAGCAACTAGGTAAAAGTCACTCAGTTTGTAAGTGGCTTAGTCAGGTCAGGGATTCAACTCTGATTTGGCTAACACCAAAATCCCTGCTCTTATTTATGCAATTCTCCCTTAGTTTACTTGGTTCTATGATATAACAAGCATTAAAGTAGAATTCAGACCCTCAGTTCTCTCTCCTTCCCTGGAGTTTTAGAAACTTTTTCACTTATTTGATACTAAAATGAGAACAATTTTTCCCATCCCCTAAACCAGTTTCCTTTCTTCCTTCTTTACCTCCACTCTCTTTTCATATATCAAGAAAGAACCTTGACTTTGTTCTTGTATTCAAACTTTTCTTTTCTCTCTTATAACTATTTCTATTAATGCTACAGGCACATGATTTCTCCAAGTCGAGTAAATACAACTTCTCTGCCCCTACCCCTTTACTGTAAGTTGCTGATTACTGAAAGGCCTTGGCTATTGATCTCAAAGCTAGAGGACAGCTGTACA